>CM035097.1:73444779-73689379 GCA_020205505.1 Panax japonicus
TTTAATTATCTAATATAATCTCTTTTAAATAATTTTAATATTAAAAATGGATTGTTAAGATAAGGTCATAGGTCAGAAAAATTGCCCAAACAGATGCATGCTATTGCCGTTGTATCGTGATATGGAGTCCTGAAACGTTTACATTTTTATATTACTAAAATTATTTTGATTAACTTATATATGGTACAATTCTCTGATCTTACCTAAAAAATTAATTATTTTAGTTAACGTGGAAATTAGTATCTAGTAGTTTTAAAAAATTAGGGCCTAACGTGGAGTTTTTTTATGTTTAATCTTTTATATATTTTATTTATATATAGAAGATAGGAATTGAATACGTACTTGTATTTATATATTATATATGTAGTTTTTTAGAGTGATCAATATTTTCCTATTTAACGTTAATTTTAGATACATTTATATTTAAATTTAATAATAATTAATTAATTCATATTACATCCATCCTATAATAAATGTCCTTGATTGACTTTCATTGCCAGATTAATAACTATTAAAATTAATAAGTCAGCATATATATTTAAATTTTGCGAATCTTGATAAGTAGTGAATTGTATGTTGTTTATATATCATGATCATAGTTTATATATATATATATATATATATATATATATATATATATATATATATATATATATATATATATAAAAGAATAGTACTAAAAGTTATTAATTTAGAAGATGATCATGTTAACTATAAAATTAAAGTCAAGTGAAGGCATATATATATATATGAAAAAGGTAATAAACAATAAAAATAACAAATATATATTGTTTTATAAATCATGATTACTAATAATTACCAGATTAATTATTTTAAAATATCTTCGTTTTTTTTATTTTTAAAAAAGTTAAATTTAATTTATGTTTTGGAGGGGAGGGGAGGGGAGGGGAGGGGAGGGGAGGGAATAAAATTGTATGGCCGATGAAAGGCGCATTTCTTTGTGATTTATATGGTAAAGGCACAAATAATAAAACGGCCTCCTTCTCCTCCCTGCCTCCCTCCCTCTGGTGGTTTTATTCAAGTTATCAATCATCATAATTAAGAGCCATGCCACCCATTCATTTGCATCCCCACCGAGCATGCATTCTCATGGGTTTTATATATGTATGTTAACCACCCCTCCCTCCCTTTCTTTGTCTTAAAATAAAATTTAAACTTGTTTGCCACGTAACACTACAACTCATGCATCTGCCCACTCAAATTAAAGAAAAGTTGAATCGAGTTAATTGTTCGCTCTTTCATCATTAGTTAGTGATCATAAACAACCACCTTAAGGTGTAAACCATGCATGTCTCCATTACTTACACCTTAAAATTTCATAATTACCAATCAATTAATTAGTTAATAATAAGGTGTTTAATTTAGAATCAAATTAAGTTTTTGTATGGACCGGATCAGGATGACTGATTGGTGAGGTTCACCTATAAAGTATTCTGATTACAATTAAATTCTTCTAGATTCATAAATATGTCGGTATTGTTGTCATTAATTAGTGTTTGACCATTATAACAAGAAAGAAATTAATTGGAGTATATAATTATTTATTCGAAAATGAAATCATAGGCAGTCGGATCGAGAGAATTAAGTATGAGTTGTCAGTCACATGAATTGGACGATTATGCGAGTTGTGGATCGGATTCGTCTTTTTGCATGTTTTCTCTCATCACTTGAGTGCTTGCAAGATATATATACGAGAAGAATCAAGAGTATAATCTTTAAGTAGCATAATTTTATCAAAACGATGTAGTTTTGATAAGACGCGGTGGTATTTTTGTAAATACGCGATGACATTGTATTTATAAAAATGTCACCGCGTCCCTCCAAAAGTATTTGATAATATTACATAAGCATTTTGCGCAAGTACTTTAGATGGGGAATTAAGGGGAGTTTTAGGTGTACAATGTTATTGTCTTATGATCATTGTTTTATGTAGTTTAATTAATTAAGAAGCATTATCAACAACTACACTCTTATCTGCTTAATTGCTTGACGCATAATTCGACCGCTAATTTGATTGCAACTCAGGATCGGACTACTTTATACAGAGGACAAAGATATATATATGGATTATAATATATAAATTCATTATTAATTAATTAATTAAAGAGACAAAAGGAATATAATTCTACTCTATATATTTAACAATTTATTATAGTTAGTTTTTTTGTGAGACAACCACCCTGTATGACAAGCTGACGTCCAATGCTTCCCAACATACAAATAAACCCATCAAATGCTTCTTTGAATCCCACCACTAAAAATGATACCTCCTCTCTCTCTCTCTCTAAAAAATCATCACTGTCGTCTACACAAAATGCACATACCACTTACCCTATATATTATTCGCGGCAGATTTACCTTTTTAATTCAACAAAAAAAAGTAAAGAGGATATTTATGTATGTACATATTCAATAACCTCATACATGCAAATATAAAATAAAAATAATAAAATTATTTCTCTCTTTTTTTCTACCACTGCTTTTTCCTCCTCTGGCTCATTGTTACTATTTTAGTATTTTTGTGTGTTTTTAAATGTGACACTGGATCATATATATATATATAGATCTGACAAAATATGGTTATGGATTAGTTTTGATTTTCAAAATATGATTAACCAATCATTTAAGAACTAAAACTATATTAACAATTTTTAATATGGATAATATGAGTTGGAACTATAGTTATGGTTAAAAACTATATTAACCATTTTAAGATGTTTTGACTTTTAAACAAAATTTTTAAAAAATAAAATTAATATATACTATAGATAGAGAGACGGATATAAGGGGTGGGTAGGGGTAGGGGTAGGGGTAGGGGTAGAGGGTGGGAGGTATATACATAATCGCTTAATATTAATTTTTTTAGAGTGGTAGGGTTATAAGAATGTTATATATGATAATAAAAACAATATAATCAACATATCAATTTAATCTCAAGAGTAAGATTCATAAATCAATGATCTCATAACACCTTAATCAAAATGTTATAAATCACTTAATAATCTCATAATCTAATATTATTAATACTACCACAATATTTTAATCATTTCTTAAACTTATAAATAATTTATTTTAATTGTTTACACTTTACTAATAAATGCATTTAATCATCCTAAAATGCCAAACTCAAAAGATTTCATCACCAATAACCAAAACCCTCATCAAAAATCTGCATATACCTCATATATTATTCTCAAGCCATAAAATCATATTTTCTAATTTTCTTACTTCACATAACATATTTAATTCATTTACTCAAAACTAGAATATTTTCATTAAAAATACCAAATCTATTCCAAAAATATTTCTTTTCTGGGATTTAGCATAATATAGTCCCATATCAAGCATATATTTTTCTCGGAATTTTTAAAATTCATTTAATATTTTTCATATGGCCAAAACTACCGAATATTTAGACATTTATCATAAATTGTACTTTTGTCTAAAAATTCTAAAATTTACATGGTATACTTTTGTTATATATATGTACTCCCAATAAAAATTTCATCAATTTTGGAATTAACCACAAGGAGTTATAAGCGGTTACTTTTAAAATAGTCTTTTCTCATAAAATTCATAACTCCTAATCTATACATCCAAAAATCGCCATTTTTGGACACAGTCTACAAAACTCATCAAAATATCATTTCAAATTTTTTCAGAATTTTTGAAGGTTCAGAAAAATTTTGAAATTGAAAAACATAATAACCCTTACATACTAACGACAATATCCCTTACCTCAAAAGAGCAGTACTTCTGACTGGAATAACGTTGAACAAACTTGCACCGTATAGCAACACTCAAGATATCAAAATACTCACAAGAATACACTCTATAATATAGAGAGAGAAATAGAGAGAAAACTTCAGTTTCTGGTGTGATTTTCAATTCTAACCTAAGCACCTATTTATAGGAAATTGCTTAGAACACCAAAGCAAAAAATTTAATATAATAATAATATGGTGTCCCCTATGGAGAGTCTGACTTTGGTGCATTCCACAAAGGAAGTCACCAGATAGAGGCTCGGGTACAAACTTCTACAGTTGAATTTTTTTTTTGAACTCCTGAAGTTCAATAGGAGCCATGAGATTTTAGAAATGGGTTTTGTGCCGGGTTCAAAGTCGATAAAAAATTCAATATCACACTTTGGGAGTAAGGCAAGAAATTCTTCAGGAAATACATCGGGAAATTTACTAACAACAGAAATATCATTCAAATCTGACGTATTTTTGTTTAAGTCCATAACATGGGCTAAGAAAACTCGACATCCGTTTTTTTAATAAACGAATGACTTTATAGCTTGATATGAAAGTGTTTGACTTCAATGGTTTGGTTGCTTGAATTCGAATAACATGTTGCTTAGGAATATGAAAACTAACAACCTTACGAAGGCAATCAATTTTGACATGATGAGTAGTTAATCAATCAATCCCCAAAATAGGGTCAACAGGTGATGCGATGGTGCCAACTTGAATCAAACAAGATTTATTAACAGTGGATGTAACGAAAGTTTCTCATAACGGAGTTTCAACAGATAAGTCAAAGTCTAATTTTCTCCGGAGTCAAGTTTAAACGTTGAGTATAAGCAGGAGAGATAAATAAATGGGTAGAACCGGTATCTAATAAGGTATAAACTTTGTAAGAATTTATAATTAACTAACTCGTGCTAACTTCGTTCGGGTTCCTCGCATTCTGACCAATCATGAAAAACGCTCTTTCAGGAACCGTTGACTTTGACTTTTTGGGGACAGCCTTTTGAGTCACCATCCCCACTGGGCTTGGTTTCGCTACCGTACAATCTCGAGTGATATGTCCTTCATTTCCACAATTATAGCATACCTTGAACTATTGTGGACAGTTTGGGCTGATGTGTCCCTCTTTTCCATATTTATAGCATACGACCGGTGGTCGTTCTCCTCCCTTAAAACCAGTTGCTGCTGGTGCTGACGTCTTCGCGGTGTCATTGTTGAATCTCCTCTTTTTAAAATCTCCCCCCCGACTCGCTTATTCTATTTTCATGGCCACGATTACCACCAGAGTGGTTGTCACTCTTGTCTATATTTTTCTTTCTCCGCTGGTTATCGTTGTTCTGATGACTGCTGTCACCGGTATGATCCTGGTTGCGGTCTCTTGGTTGAACGTACTCGCTATCTTGCTCTAATAATTGAGCCATGTTGACAACATCTGAATATAAAAAAAAATTTATGAGAGATAAGATATTGCCGAATCTCGGGTTTTAAACCTCTCAGAAACATCCTCGTAATTCGTTCATCATTCTCTACCAAATGATGTGCAAACCTGGATAACTCTGCGAACTTCGCCTCGTATTGGGACACCGTCATGTTATTTTGTTCTAGTCTAATAAACTCTACCTCTTTCATATGGCGAATACTTTCTGGAAAGTATTTTTCGTTGAAAAGTTTTTGAAACGTTTCCCAAGACATGTGGAGTGCGGCAGGCTGGGTACGTTTCACAGACTCCCACTAGTAATCTGTCTCGCTACGGAACATAAAGGTGGCGAATGGAACCTTATGTTCCTCCGTGCATCCCAAGACATCGAATATCTTGGTAATTTGCTTGACCCATGTTTCCGCCATGATCGGATCCGGCTTTCCCTTAAATTCTGGTGGTTCCAACTCTTTGAACTGCTTGGCCGTGATAAGCCACGCGTTGCTATCATTTCCATCCGTATTCTGTACACGAGTCTCTCTCGTCTGGTTTTGTATGAACTGCAAAAAGCTCCTAAACATCTCGTCGTTCATCGTCTGCTCAGTGGTGTTGTTTACAGGAGGAATATTGCCTTCATGTTGCACATTCCCCTGGGTGGTGAGTAAAAGTGTTTCCACGGTCTCATTAACTCTACCGTTAATATTCTCAGTTGTCATTCTTAAATACTGCCATAAAACAAGGGTTAATTAAACAAATTAACATATCACATATTAACCATATACTTCAACTGACCAACAAATAAGCTTAGGTATGACACATTAGCGAAGGATTACTCGTCTCTCCCCTCCTAGTACTATTCCCCGATCTCCGCCAGAGACCATATCCCTAAGCTCTGATACCAACTGTGACGCCCCCAAAATAGGTCCATTCCATCCAACCCATTTTGAGTCGTCAATAACATGGTACAGAAACAACTACAACTTTATTAATACAACCATAAAACTGTGAGTTTAAATATAAATATTATCTTCTAGACAATATCTATACCCAAATAAATCCTCATCACAATTATTTATACATTATTTTACAAAAATGGTGAGGACTACTACATAACTCTATCATAACCATCATTCCATACCCTGACTCGTACTCGCTATATTCTCGCCTCCTGAGAAGAAAAATGGAACAACAAGAAAAAGGGTGAGCTCAACTAGCCTAGTAAAGAACATTATGACTAAGATAACATAGAACAAATTATCGTTAGTCTTCAACATGGAAAAGTCTAATAGAATACAATAGACAACCAGTTTTAAATCAACAACTGCAGCGAAAACAACAATTCATTAGAAGAGTTAAGTAGAGAATGCAAACTACTATCTTCTATATATGAATTTAAAAGTTCATCGTTGATATTTTATCCCTGTAACATCAACCAATATATATCTGGAATCAAATATTCATCTTTGCACTACAGGTCAAAGATATTCATCAGTTGGTCATGTTCATCTAAACACATGTTCATCTTTGCACTACGGGTCAAAGATATTAATCAGTCGGTCATGTTCATCTCAACACCTGTTCATCTTTGCACTACGGGCCAAAGATATTCATCAGGAAATCATTCATCTTTGCACTACAGGCCAAAGATATTCAATTATATCATCATTTAGGATTAAGAATGATGAAAAATATTTTAAAGAAAACGAATCCAGTGAAACAAAAGAACAAATATTAAGGATTCGTACTTTACACAATCCAAGTTCAAAAATACTTCATAAATAATCAGAGTGGTATAAAATTCAAGAATGATCAAAACATGGATACAATCAAAACTAGTATCCATAATAGATATCTTGGACGAAAAATAAAAATTTAATTTTTCTGTGAATAGTGTCGTATTCGTGAATAGTGTCGTATACGTGAATAGTGTCGTATATGTGAATAGTAACTCCGACATCAAAAGATAAAAATTTTATAAAAAAACATCATCATGCTTCGTGAATAGTATTCGTGAATAGTAACTCGTGAATAGTAACTCATGAATAGTAACTCGTGAATAGTATCCCCGACATGAAAAAGTTCTAAATTTGATAAAAAGTTCCAACCAATATTTCAGCATAATGATATTGAAGAAATAATATCATTTGAGAAGAAAATAACATCCCTTACCTAAGAAAGAATAGTACTTCTGACTGGAATACTGGATATAGTGCTGAAAGAACTTGCACCGTATAACAATACTCAAAGTACAAAAATACGGTCGATATTATAGGGAAAGAAAGAGAGAAAAATCTGTAGTTTCTGGTGTGATTTTCAATTCTAATCTAAGCACCCTATTTATAGGAAATTGCTTAGAACACCAAAGCAGAAAATTGAATATAATAATATTATATATAAAACAAAATCCTACGCCCACTTTGAAATCTGATTTCAGCCATCTAGCACGTGTTAAAGATGTCCACAAACATTTAAAAACGTTTTTCTTTTAAAACATAAATAAAACTTCCAAAAATCAATTATTTTGGAACTTCAGAACTTCAATAATTTATAATAAATAACCCTTTTATCAGAAAATTAAAATCTCGCAACTTTTTATAGGAAATTCAATTCTCTACAACTTTACAGAAGAAAGTTTTTCCAAATTCCAAATAGAAATTGACCGAAATCCATAAACGGATGATTTTACAGGCTATAATCAAATTTCAGTCAAGAAATGGAGTCCACCGATACACAAAACATGTGTTAAACAACTTTTGTAACAAAATTACTCTTCCTTCTCATATACTCATATATCCCACATTCATTATAAAAATATCACAATTATTATATTATAATAATATAATAAAATATTATTTTATCAGAAAAGATAAAATATCAATTTTTAACAATTGTCACTTTAAATTTTTTTTCCATCTATATTCACATAAAATTAATATTTTTCTCATCATATAAATTAATAATTAATTATTCACAAATAATATTACAGAATCACAGTACTGGCAACCAGACCGTTCCCAGGAAATAGGGGGCTTTCCAATAAAGATTTTTCCTTACTAGCGCGCAATTAGGTGACCAAACCTCTCCTTAGACAGAACTTTCTAGACATTGCCAATAATATTATCTAATAATATTTTTCAGATAATATGAATTATTGTTCCGATAATAAAAAATATTGTGTAGTGACAATTATTGAAACAATAATAATATAAAATATCAACGCAACAATTATTGAATCAATAAAATAAAATACTAAACAGTAACTACTGTAACAATTATTGTGTAGTGCCTTCTTACGTACGAATCAATAATTGGTACAATACCGTGTGCTACTGTAAGACCCCGAATTTTATGAAATAAAAGTATTCAATTTTTCTTATAATTACAATTCAGTAAATGGTTAAATTGATAGAAAGTTAAAGTTAAGGGTGATATATGAATTTTTTTCAAAATAAGCAAGTGGTTATAAAATACTCATTGTTGTCGGGGAATATTCGTTTGGTCGTAGAATATTCTTTCTGTCGGGGAATATTCGTACGACGGCGCAGCCTTTTGTGGGCCCCGTAACAAAATAATTGTCGAATGAAGAAAACGACAAATTAAAGTTTTTTTTATAAATAACGGCGTAATCGTTACTGTTAACACTGTTGGAATACCCGGTGGTAAAGTAAAGTAATACACGTTATTGCACAGTAGCACACGGTATTGCACCAATTATTGACTCTTACGTAAGAAGGCACTACTCAATAATGGTTACAATAATTATTAGAACATGTGTTTAGATGAACATGACCAACTGATGAATATCTTTGGCCTGTAGTGCAAAGATGACTTGTTGATGAATATCTTTGGCCTGTAGTGCAAAGATGACTTGTTGATGAATATCTTTGGCCTGTAGTGCAAAGATGACTTATTGATGTATATCTTTGGCCGTAGTGCAAAGATGAATTTATTAGTATGATTATGAACATGAACTGTGATTTGGTATAACTATGATCTTTGATGTTTCAGGTGATAAAAATTATCTTTGTCCTGGATGAGAAAAGGAATTTAGAACAACAATTACGATTATGAGTTATACATGTGATTGTGGACAGGAATTGTTGATTGATGTTATAGGGATAAAACATTGTTGGTGGACTTTTAACATGGAGAAGGTAATAGACTTTATAGTCTATTTGACTCTTCTAATGGATTGCTCGTTTCGCTGCAACAATGGTTGAAAAGTTTTATCATCTACCATATGTTCTAAATCTCTGATTTATTATTGATGAAGGCTATTGATAATTTAATTATCTTTAGTCATAACATTCTTTACTGAGCTAGTTGTGCTCACCCTTTTGCTTCACAATTCCTTTCAGGTAATACGAGTGTAGCTGGGTCGAGCGGGGGATAACAAGGGAATAGAACGGTGGTCTATAGATGTTGAGGGTGAGGTGAATTTAACTTGGAAGGGTGTTTTGCCACTGTCATACAAGATGTCTAATGACATACCACCTCGTGTCATCATAAGACATGGATGTGCTCATCCACTTGCTGAGTATATCTACCAGCACTATCTATATGATATTGGAGTCTATTTGAAATATAACTCTCAATTAGAGACAGTGGAGATAATGATATGTCAGGAGAAGACTTGCCATTGGGAAGAATATGATAGTAATCTTCTTGTTTTTCTTTGGGGTCTATTGGGTCAACCAAGGATAATTCTGTGGCCATATGATATCTATAATAACACTAGACGCATAGCCTCCCATGTACGAAGGTTTCCTTGAGCACTTCCCAAAGATTCTAATTTCTAAAACAGTTTTCGACTATACCTTTATGTAAGGTGTCATTATGAAGTTGTAATAAAGTTGTAATAACACGACAATTGTTGTAATAAAGTTGTAGTTGTTTTCTGTACCATGTATTTGGCGACTCAGAATGGGTTGGATGGAATGGACCTATTTTGGGGTTGTCACAGCTACTGTGCAACAACGCGTATTACTGTGTTTTAACCACTGGGTATTCCAACAGTATTAACGGTCACATCTACGCCGTTATTTATAAACAACGTATACTTGTCATTTTCTTCATCCAATCGCTTTTCGTTATGGGGCCCATAAAAGACTGCGCCATCGTACGAATATTCCCCGACAACAAGAATATTTAACGACCAAATGAATATTTCCCGACAACAATGAATATTTTATAACCACCTGCTTATTTAAAATATTTGCGCATTTTACCCATAACTAACCACATTAATCAAATCAACCCTTACTATTTCAAAATAATAAATAGAGGAAATTAAATTTCATTTATTAATAATTTAGGGTCTTACAATAATAATATAATAAAATATTATTTTATCAGAAAAGATAAAATATCGATTTTCAACAATTGTCACTTTAAAAATTTTCTCCATCTATAACCAAATAAAATGAATATTTTCCTTATCATATAAATCAATAATTAATTATTCACAAATAATATTACAGAATCACAATATTGACAACCAGACAGTTCCCAGGAAAGAGGGGAGCTTTTCAATAAGGATTTCTCCTTACTGGCGCGTAATTAGATGACCAAATCTCTCCTTAACAGAACTTTTTAAACATTGCCAATAATGCTATCTAATAATATTATACAAATAATATGAATTATTGATCCGATAATGGGAAATAATGTACCGTGATAATTATTAAATTAACAATAATATAAAATATCAACGTAGCAATTATTGAATAAATAAAATAAAATATTGAACAGTAATTACTGTAACAATTATTGAGTAATGCCTTCTTACGAAAAAAATTATCATGCTTCATGAATAGTACTCGTGAATAGTAACTCCTGAATAATAACTCATGAATAGTAACTCGTGAATAGTAACTCATGAATAGTAATTAAAAAAATTGAATACTTTTATTTCATAAAATTCGGTCTTACAGTAGGGGTGGATGGGGGTGGGGTAGGGGGTGGGTGGGGGTGGGGTAGGGGTTAGGGTTAGGTGGGGGTAGGGGTAGGGGTGGGGTAGGGGTTAGGGTTAGGTTTGGGTATGGGTGAGTGGGGTAGGGGTGGGGTGGGTGGGGGTGGTAAGGGGTGTATACATAATCACATAATATATTTTTTTGGTGGGGTGGGGGTGGGGTGGGGGTGGGGGTGGGTTAGGGTAGGTAGGGTGGGGGTAGGGGTGGAGATAGGATAGGTAGGGTAGGGGTAGGGGTGGGTGGGTAGAGTACGGGGTGGGTGGGGTAAGATTGTATACATAATCACATAATATTTTTTGTGTGTGGGTGGGGGTAGGTGGGGTGGGGTGGGTTGGGTGGGGGTGGGTGGGTGGGTGAGGGTAGGGTAGGGTGGGGTGGGTTGAGTGGGTGGGTGGGGGTGGGTATGGGGGTGGGTGCCCGGTGAACATTCTAAATTATGATGATGCAAAATTACAAATTAAGAATGAGTTTATGTGATCTTTAAGATTTAAAATTCAATTATCATCTTTGTGAGCCTAACTTTGATTTGGAACAAAATATGGGTCGAAAAATGGTTAACCGGATTGGAACCATAACCAACCTGAATAAATATGGTTCCAAACTTTAACCAACCTGAATAAATAAAAATAGTTAACCAACCCAATTGGTTCCAGTTAATATGAGTTGACCCGACAATTAACCAACTATATTGTCAGATCTACATATATATATACTTAAAAAGTAATTGCTCCTTTTGTTCTTGGTGCATGATTTTTTAATCGTTACGTGATTAAGTATTAATAGTAATTTTATAAATAATATTATTATCATATAAAAATATTATTTGATAATTAATTTTTTCAAAGATTAACAATATTTTAACTAATAAAAAACTCAAGAGTGAAGTTTGCATCAATAATTTTCTGTTTAGTCCAAAAATTTATTATGAACAATCATAAGAAGACGGAAACGACTTCAATAATTGATCAGCAGCAGGTTCTTGATAGACCGACCAAGATTATATATGCCTATTAAGGATACAGCAACCGTAACAACATCAGATTACACAGCAGCAACATCAACATTAGTCTCATGTGCAACACATTACTCACCACACCCACGTTACACTAAAATTCTGAAACTGTCCATGATAAAATGCCTCAACATTGTGACTGCAGCAACAAAGAAGGAAAGGACAGATAATAGTAGTGTGACATATAGTCCTTGTGATGGAGCATAGAAGTACTGGAATAGTGCTGATCACTTGATAGTGACAGCTAGATAACTTATATACTATAGTTAGATTAGAATTAACTAGAGTTAGTTGTGAGGTTAGCTTCTCTTTCAAGCAAAGTTCTTTGAATAAATAGTTGGTATGTATGTTTTGTTACTTACGTTTTTGTAATATTGTACTGATGAAAATGAGAATGATTTTCTCTCCACATTTCATTGTTGCTGTGATAAGCTTTTACAGAGTTTTCATGGTATCAAAGATATTGCTCGTGTAGAGCATCTTCTTATTTCTTTTCTTTATCAGTTTTCTTTTGTGCTCATCAACTCTACAACTCTAGATCTTTTTAAAGATTCAATTCATTCTGTTTCAATTGATTCTATCAATTCATTTTGTTTCAATTGATTCTATCAATTCATTCTGTTTTAATTAATCATGGCTACTGCATCAAACACACATGAAGAATCAGAACAGAGCACGACAGATTTTTATGCTTTTGAATCTAACTCACATCCATTATTTCTACATAATAATGATCATCCAGATATGATTTTAATCTCAAAGAAACTCAATGGAGCTGAAAATTTTGCTACATGAAAAAGATCAATCAAAATTGCTTTATCTGCTAAGAATAAAATGACAATTACCGATGGAACATATCCTACACCTACTGAGAATTCAACTTTGTATAATCAATGGATACGTGTGAATGATATGATAATAAGCTGGATAATGAATACTGTTAGTGATGAAATCAGTGATAGCATAAAATTTGTTGAAAATGCCATCTCTGTATGGAATGAATTGAATGAAAGATTTTCAAGTATTGATGGAAATAGGATCTATGAACTTCAAAAGGACATAAGCACTTTATGGCAAGAAAATATATCAGTCGACATGTATTATCACAAATTAAAAGGACTGTGGGATGAACATTCTACTCTTGAGGTAGTTCCTATATTTACATGTGGTGCATCTAAAGCACAAGATGAACATGAGCAAAGGAGGAAATTAATGCAGTTCTTAAAGGGCCTACATGATAGTTTTACAACTACAAGAGGCCAAATTCTCATGATGAGTCCTTTACCTACAATGACTCATACATATTCTTTGATCAAAAAAGATGAAAAACAAAGGCAAGGTTATCAGACTGGAAATTCCAATTCTAATGTCATGGCTTTTGCTTCTAGTACTTGTTTTCAAACTGGTTCTAATGATTTTCAAAACAGGAAAAGATTTGTTAATACTCAGTATAATTCTCAGTATAAACCTCAAGTTTCTAAGGAAGGCATGGAATGCAGTTATTGTCATGGCAAGAATCACATGAGAGAGACTTGCTTCAAACTTAATGGTTATCCTAAAGGTCATCCTTTACACAATAAATCTAAGACTCAATTACCTGGATCTGGTAACATATCTGGGATGCCTAAGAAAGGAAATTTCACTCAAGGACCTGGTAATTTTTCTCAAAAGAGTCATGTTTATACTGGACCAAAGGCAATGCAAGTTCAGTCTGAGGAAACTCAAAATCCTGCTGAGGATTATGGCAGATTTGAGCAACTTGAAGCTAAGTTTTATCATATACTGAGCATCATTGACAAAGGAAAATTCAAAGATTTTTCAATACCTGATGATCATCTGGCAGGTATTGTTATTTCATTACATACTCATTCAGTTAGACCTCGTATTCAGTGGATAATTGACAGTGGAGCAACAGATCATATGTGTTGTGATATTACTCTTTTTACCTCCATCATGATTATTGCACCTATTCAAGTGGTACTTCCTACTGAATCATGCATTTCCGTTACAAAATCTGGTTCAGTCTAGATTAACTCTAAGCTATCCTTACACAATGTCCTATACATTTCTACTTTCCATTATAATCTTTTGTCTATCAGCAAGCTCACACATGATACTAATTGTTGTGTCAAATTTTTCATCCATGGTTGTGAGTTTCAGGACCCGTGCCAGATGAGCATACTTGCAACTGGTGAGTGCAAGGATGGTTTATATTACTTAGTCATCTCTTCTAATAAAAGCAAGGCTTGTATTGCTGTTGGCACTACTGATACTTCCCTTTGGCATCAACGATTAGGTCACACTTCCTATAAAGTTCTAGGCAAAATACCTATTATATCAGACACTTTGTCTAACAATTGTAACACTCCTTGCTTGATTTGTCCTTTAGCCAAACAAACAAAAGTTCTATTTCCTATTAGCCATTCTAGAGCTGGTAGTCCATTTGAACTTGTGCATTGTGATCTATGGGGGCCTTATAGGCTCACTACTGTTAATTGATGCACATACTTTTTTACACTTGTTGATGATTATTCTAGAGCAATTTGGACTTTTCTTTTGACTACCAAACAACATGTTTGATCTACTCTTCAAGATTTTATTTTATATACTCAAAATCACTTTGGTATAACAATAAAGACATTGAGATCTGATAATGGTACATAATTTATGTAGAAAGAAGTCAAACTGTTACTTTCTCGTTTTGGTATTGTTTATCAAATTTCTTGTACTCATACTCCTCAACAAAATGGAAGGGTTGAAAAGAAGCATAGATAATTACTTGAGATTTATAGAGCCTTACGTTTTCAGAGTTCTACTCCTAAACATTTTTGGGGATATTGCTTATTGACTGCCACATACCTTATCAACAGGTTACCAACTTCTATTTTATAATTTCAAACACCCTATGAGTTGTTGTTCCATAAGCCTGCGGAGTATCACCATTTGAAAGTGTTTGGATGTTTGTGTTTTGCTTTAGTCCATCATCCTGATAAATTAGATCCTAGAGCTATTCCTGCAGTTTTCATAGTATATCCTCATAATCAAAAAGGATACAAATTGTATTCTTTGAAAGACAAGGCTATATTTGTTACAAGACATGTTTTGTTTTATGAACATATTTTTCCTTTCAAATCTGACTTTAATCTAGATTCTACCCTTTCTTCTACTGCTTTAACTGATCCTTATTGGCATTCCACTGTCAATCCATATGTCAGTTCTTCCTCCCCCATTATTAGTTCTTCTCAACCACATATTACTTCACCGACTGATTCTCCTCCTCAACATAATGTCCCACTTATTCTACTACGAACATCATCGAGACAGAAAACTACTCCTTTATGGATGCAAGATTATCATGTTTCAGGGATTCCAAGTGTGAATACCATTACTATTTCTAATGTTTCTGACAAGTATGCATTATCTCAATATCTTACCTATGATAAGTTGCCATCTCATCATCAATCCTTCATGGCATCTATCTCTGCTCACACAGAACCATTGTTTTATCATCAAGCTATGCATAATCCCAAGTGAATTGAGGCAATGAATAAAGAATTAAAAGCTCTTGAAGACAATAAAACTTGGGTAGTTCAATCTTTACCTCCTGAGAAGAAATCCATTGGCTGTAAATGGGTTTATAAAATTAAACATCATGCAGGAACTGATACAAGGCACGGTTAGTTACTAAAGATTTTACACAGTCTGAAGGAATTGATTATCATGAGACTTTTTTCCCAGTTGCAAAAATGGTCACTGTTCGAACTTTTTTGGCTTTAGCCACAGCTAGGCACTGACATGTGCATCAACTTGATGTCAACAATGCATTTTTACATGGTGATTTAGATGAAGAAGTCTATATGGACTTACCACAGGGCTATACACCTCCTTTTCCTTCTGCATCCCCTTCTCGACCTGTTTATAAATGGCTTAAATCTTTATATGGCCCTTAAGCAGACTTCTAGAAAATGGTTTGAGAAATTGACTGCTGCCCTCCTATAATTGGGATATACACAATCCCATGCGGATTATTCATTGTTCACCATTACTACTCCAGCATCTTTTACTGCTGTTTTGGTATATGTTGATGACATATTGGTTTGTGGCAACAATGAGGCTCATATTACTCAATTGAAAGTTTTTCTAGACAATCAATTTAGTATAAAGGATCTTGGTTTGATCTCCTATTATCTGGGTATTGAAGTTTTTCGAACTTTCGAAGGAATGTCTCTTAGTCATAAGAAATATGCTCTGGATCTTGTTAAAGATGCTGGTCTTTTAACTAGTAAGCCTTTAAGTATTCTTATGGATACTAACAAACGCCTCTAGGCTGATGAGGGTTCTTTTTTATCTGATAGTGATGCTTCTTTATACAAACGTTTTGATTGGCAAACTCATGTATTTAACTGTAGTCTAAATGAAGGAGAAAACTGATTATATAAACTGAGCTTTTGTTCTTACTATTTCTCTCTTGTTCATAAAAGTGATTACAACTATTGGTATTTACAGGATTACAAGAGCATTCTGGATAACTTAGCTTATAAGAATAAAACTCTAGATATTTTAAATAACCATTGATGTACCCAATACAAAATATTAAATGTTTCACATCTTGTTTAGAGATATTCAAAGAACCAAATTAATCTATGAATGTAGAAAACCAAGAATTTGTTTTAGCTTCACAACATTAACCATCACACGGCCTGATCTTTCCTTTACTGCTCAACATCTGAGTCAGTTTGTTTCTGCACCAAGAGAGCCTCATTTCAAGGCTCTTCTCAGAGTTCTCAGATATATTAAGTTTACTATTGGCCAAAGTTTATGGTTTTCTGCTGCGAATTCTTTTGAATTAGTTGGCTATAGTGATACTGATTTGGGAACTTGTAAGCAGTCCAGACGCTCTATTACTGGATATTGTTTTCTCCTTGGCTCTTCTCTTATTTCTTGGCAAGCTAAGAAACAAACAGTGGTCTCTCGTTCCTCTGCTAAAGCAGAATATCGTGCTTTAGCTATGGCCACTTGTGAACTACTGTGGCTTCATGGTTTGTTAACCGATCTCCAGGTTTTCATTTCTCCGCCTACAATTATTCATGTTGACAATAGTGCTGCTATTAACATTGCATCTAATCCAGTTCAACATGCTCGTACCAAACATATTGAGCTCGACTGTCACTTTGTGCGTGATAAGGTTCTTGAAGGTTTTATTCAACTTGTCTATATTTCTACTACAGCTCAATTGACAGATATTTTCACCAAACCTTTGACTCGTTATTCTCACTGGACCATTCTTTCCAAGTTGGGCATGTGCAATTCTTGCATCCCTTCAACTTGTGGGGGGATATTAAGGATACAACAACCGCAACAACATCAGATAACACAGCAGCAACATCAACATTAGTCTCATGTGCAACACATTACTCACCCACCCACATGACACTAAAAATCTAAAACTGTCCATGATAAAATGCCTCAGCATTGTGACTGCAACAACAAAGAATGAAAGGACAGATAATAGTAGTGTGACATCTAGTCCTTGTGATGGAGCAGAGAAGTACTGGAATAGTGCTGATCACTTGATAGTAACAGCTAGCTAACTTATATACTATAGTTAGATTAGAATTAACTAGAGTTAGTTGTGAGGTTAGCTTCTCTTTCAAGCAAAGTTCTTTGTATAAATAGTTGGTATGTATGTTTTGTTACTTACGTTTTTGTAATATTGTACTGATGAAAATGAGAATGATTTTCTCTCCACATTTCATTGTTGCTGTGATAAGCTTTTACAGAGTTTTCAATGCCCAACTTCAATACTCATCAATTTAATTAAAATTCAGAATAATTAATTTCTAACCAAATCTTCTCCTCCTCGTAGCGGTGGTCGGTTTTACCGAAAGCTTGAGAGAGATAATATCTACCAAATGTAATGGAAAGACGTAGACCTTTCTCGCAACAAGATCGCTTTCAACTGCATGTCCAATCATGATCGTCCAAGTACTCTAACTGCCTTACGGAATCTCCGTATCTTCAACTCCGTCGGCGTCCAAACCGCCAGGGGTTGATTAGTTGCTTCAAATTGTATCTATTTGGTTTTGTATGAGTTCTGGTTTTACACGAGAGATTTTGTAATATTATTGGATAAGTTATTTTGGCCTTAAAAAAAGGTAACTTTCGGTTACATGGTCATCTGAATAGTTTTAGAGACATTCAGAAAAAATATATATATCTAATAATTTTAAGCTTCTAGACTGTACATTCCAACACTAACTAAACCCCCACCATCTCCTTTTACATAATACTAGAAGAAGATAGATAGATAGATATGTCTCGCTTTCACAATGTACTCATAAATCTAGAAATATCTGTTTTGGGCCATTCAATTTTGCCGAATTTATAATGCTCACCTATGGGCTATGGAATTTTATGGGTTTATTACTACTACTCAGAAATCACCAAGTGGCCCAGGTCCGCAAGGGAAGATTTTAAGCAGATTGCATTGTTTTAGGAGGATAAGCTTTTAAAACACGAAGCCCAATGAATTCACAATTCAACAAGAAGCCAACAAGAAAATTTTGAATAGGAACGATATATCGCTTCTTTGACTAAAATTATACTCCCCCATCTCGTCTAATCTCAATATCAGTGTTGGTTGGTTTTGTAAAAAAAAATTAAAATGCTTAAATATAATTTGAATAGATATATTGGTTTTAAAAGTGAAGTTAACCTTTTTAATTCGAGACAAAAGGGGTACGTAATTAATATACTTTAATTTGAACGAAAAAGAAAAACCAACAATTAATCATCGATCCCTCAAGAACTTATGATCTGTAACCAAGTGGAGTAATTACTATATATATTTTCTCTAAGTAAGTGGGACACTGCTATTTGTCTTGATGGTTGGTGGCATGCATATCGGGAAAAAACATACCTATATATATGATATCCCTGTACGTACTAGGATTTCTCAAGCTTTAAAGCCATATATATATATATATATATATATATATATATATATATATATATATATATATATAATTGAGAAGCACTTCTATATAGAATTAGAATTATGTATGTATATTTTGTCATGTAAAAAATATTTGCATGGTTCAACATTGAATAAAAAACGAGCTAGCTAGCCCCTTGCAAGCAAGACATGATTAAAGGCCACTACCAACGATCTCATTAATTCCTAATTCTGGCATGAATGAAGCCCAGTAGGCTGGTTATGCTCCAAAATTTATAATTTTTTTCATATTCTTATATCATCTATTTTGAAAACACTCTTTGTGTATATTAGTAAATGTTGACTTGGGTTTAGTAACTTAGTTGAGAAATAAGGATAGGGTCGTGCACATGAGGACGACTAAGGAATCGAGCTAGATCAAGCTTGGTTCTTGGACGTATTTTCGATCAGAAAACCTTACTGCGCGCCATACGCCCGCGCAGGGGGTGCCGATCCGATCGTGAAGGCTTTGCCGTTGAATCCTGGAGAGTAAACGTCGTGAAGCTCAACTGTACCGAAGGTACACTTATTTTCGTGCATGCAGTATGCCCCACAACTATGTTTATGTATGTATATATACGTACGCATAAAATCATCTGATATTTTCTCGATTTTAAATTTAGAGATAACATTTTACTTTCTAAGTTAATTTGCTAAAATTCTAAAATTTAAATCGATATTACAAGTTATAATTTTTTGCTTTCAAAACTTAAATAAATTCATATCAATTTTTTTAGCAAATTGTCTTGAGAACTTAATTAAAGCGTATATCTATTTATAGATAAGAGGGAATTGAGCAGAAATTAGTCTTTTCATTCTTCTCCAAATTAACAAGAACGTGAAGCAACAATTAATGGTTGTAGATATAGTAGTAGTCCATAAACTTAATAAGATAATAGTAGCCCATGCATGTCCATGTTAGTGTACTTAAGTCCTCCACATTTTTCTTCTCATTACACATGCATGTTCGAATCTACTACAACTTAATTATTATATAAGTGTACTAGACTACTAGCTAGCTAATTAGTCAAGTTGGTGGAAAATTAAAGTGTACTTGTTTTCAATTTTGTAACACTATTTTCCCTCTTATCTATGCCCTACTACTGAAATTTCAGAAGTTTTGACCATGAAAATTAAAGGCACGGAGATTCATCCTTTTTTCCCTCTATATTTTTGGCTTTTCCTCCTACATCCATCCATCCCCTCAAATGTCTCTTTTTGTAAGTTGCATATTACTGTGTTTAATTCAATCACTTACAAAACAAGGTTTGTGATTATTGATGAATTAAATTAGTAGAGTAACCAATTGAGCCTCAACGTGTACTTCTTTTTTGACCAAAGTTTGATTAATTTAGTCATCCTGTGGTATAATTCATGATGTTATGTCAGGAAGCACACTTGCATGTAGATTCATTATTGTCAATGCGTGCCTTTTTTCCTTTTTTACTTTTTCTAGGACTGTACGTCGTCTCCCATGCATTTTTTTTTGTTAAAACAAGAAATGCATTATTAACTAAGCGATTATAAGTCTTGGAAACTTAGTCCCTACCATATCTGTCCCATATCATATTCAGTCTTTCTTTTTAAAGACAAAAAAAATCTGGAAAATCTTCAGGATTATGTTACCGAAAGGTTTGGTAATAGTATTGTTCTTATCCATGCATGTTCCTTCCTCCTTTCTAGACTCTTTGAGTTGAAGAATATATATATATGGACTATATGTATATACGAAGCTGTGTAGTACATAATCGTACTATGACGAAGTTTTTTTTGGACACTTCAACTGTCGTCATAGACCAAAATATCTATGTCGATGGTTGAACCGTCTCATCAACCGTTGCCGTAGCCCAAAAAACCGTTGTTTATTATACAACTGCGTATATATATATTTCCAAATATATACATATAGTCTGCTTCTCCCGCCAACAGTTCGAGAACTCCAAAATGAAATGTTTAATCTGGTTGAAAATTAATTTAATTGGAGGATGAATGAAGAAAATCTAATGGAAGTTTGTTTATGAGGGGGGAAAGAAAAATAAGCTTAGTTGACTTTGGTAGGCAAGGCATGATCTAAATTAAATAGAAAATTAAGTTGGAGGAAGAATTAATAATGGGTGTCACATAAATATATTATTTTTTGAACCACTGAGGGATCGGAGTCTAATGTTTAATTGTGAGCTTGAACTTTAATCAAGCACCAGCTGTGGATAGAAAAGTGCACTAGTAGTAGGTTGCCGGAATGTCAAATTATTTATCAAAAAGGACTGGGAAAAAAAGATCAATTTTTACTTCTTTTAGGCTTTTTTTTACATTGATTTTTCATCCTTTTACATAAATAAAGTGGATAATGGAGGAGTCCATAGATAGACACATAATTCCTACACTTTAATATTTTCATATTTATTATTTTATATATTTATTTTATTTAATTAATACATTTTATTTAGTTTTGTAGGATTTACCTTATTTTATCTTGGTGAATAAGAAAAAGATAATTATTCTAGCTTTTAAAGATAGAAAATAACTCTTGGAAAATTACCATATAGAAATTAAAGTCAAAAAAGAAAAAGAAGGATAAAAAGGAAACAAAAGTGTCCAAGTTTTAAGAACCTAAATTAGAGCACAAATTTATTTTCTCCATAAATAGATCTATTGTTTTAGAGGGAGGGGATCACTTCTTATTTTCTATTTTTTAGTTTTTAGTTTTTCGTTGGAGTTTTTGTCTTTTCTCTTATTCCAATCATATATGATACTAATGTAAGAGTATTTGTAACTTTCTTTTATTGATCTAATAGAAATTATCTTTTTAATTATTGTTCTTATTTCATGCAATATTTAGTAGTATTAATTTTTGATTACATGGCTAGCTAAATTTCTAATACCTATAGGATGATGATGAAACTAGGTATTTCATAATAATATTTTCTTTTCGTTCCGAAATTAGTGCCTAATTATTTTCGCTTTCATATTTTCCTTCGCACAAAGTGCATATTATGCTTATATTAATTGGCAATTGCGAAGTTTTGATAAGTTATAGTTAATCTATGATATTTTTTTTCATAAGTTATGATTGCCCATATTAATTATATGAATCATTATTTTTAAAGGTAAGTGAAAATAATTTGAGAATTAATTTCGAAAATAAGAAATCGTTTATTATGTTAATATTTGGTGGATTCGGATTCCTAGTTAGTTTTTTCCATTACTAGTTTTCATCATTAACTTTTTAGTTTGCATAATTTAGTTAGTTAATCATCTTCACTATATTCATTTCTAATTTACTTAAAATATTAATTATATAAGGATATATTAAATAATTGATGTTAAATCAACAATAGACGATGTGCACTTCCAATACATAATTTTAACACGTACATCACCCATCCACAAGAAATTTTTATTTACTTTTAAATTTTATTTAGTAAGAGCCATTTGGTTATTACTGAATATATAATTATTGAAATTCTTTACATTGTGTAGTAATGGTTAATTTTTATTTTTTTACAAATAAACTATCCGAACCTGTTTCAAAATTTTATTTAATTTTAAAATTTAGTAAGATCCCGTTTGGTTATTCTAGAATATACTTCCTCCATTCCTATATATAGTTGTTTTAGACTTTTTTTATTATTCTTTATTATTTGTCGTTTGTGGTTATCTAGGAGAATTGATCACTATTTTTCCCAAATTGCCCCTTATTACTCCACCTAATTTTTTGATTCATATTTATCATTATCCTATACTACTCAAGTGAGGTGAAGGGTATTATAGACAATTGATAGTATAATTAATGTTTTTTAATTATTTTTTAAATTCTTGTGCACATGTCTAAAACGACCTATATTAAAGAAGAGAGGGAGTAATACCTTATGAAGTAGTAGAGGATAAGTTATTTACAGAATTATACTAATAACAATTTAGTTGAATATAGTTGTTGTAAATTGCTCAAAGTCCAGAACCTGATAAATAAAACTAGATTAAGATATGACGACAGTGGATATTAAAAAGTTACAAGTACACTGGATCATATCATATCATTAATTCATTATTACTGTCTTGGATCATTAATGAGGATTTTTTAACATATAGCCACAATTCTTTATCAATCAATTAGCAATAATTCTAGTGTCTAATTAAGCTACTATGTTAACGTCCAACTCAGACCTTCGTTTTAATTAATTAATTAATCCATCGGCATTTAGGGGTTAGGCATTGTTTTATTTATTTATTAGTAATTAATTAGCTGAGATATTAAAAGTTTAATTTTCTACATCTATTATATATACTAAATCACAGTTTTTGACACAATATATTGACATCTGTCCTTTTAAAAATTCAACACCTGTCCATTCTAATTAATGTTCCTAAATATCCTTTACCAAAATACTCTTTACAACAGTGCCGCTCTAAAATAACAATCGGAATCCTATCTTCACTTTGGCATTCAAATAACAACCGGAAACCTATCCTATCTTCAATTTTGGCATTCAAATTCGTTCAAATAACAATTGAAATCTTATCTTCAATTTTGACGTTCAAATTCGTTCAAATAACAACTGGAATCTATCTTCAATTTTGGCGTTCAAACGAGGAAGAATAATTAGCCCCAAATGTAATCAGAGAAGCCCAAAAATTCCTCAACACCCCCATCTTCCCCACTCAAAACCCTAGCTTTAGCTGGCCAGAACTCATCTAAATTATCCCAAGCCCTGTCCTGGGCCGCCCATCCGAACCCACCACCGTCCATCCCCATTCTCACCGCTGACACCTCCGATCCAGCTTCCCTCCGCCGCCTCGCCGCCCAAACTAAGCTCATACTCAACTGCGTCGACCCGTTTCGCCTCTATGGAGAGCCAGTTGTTGCCGCCTGCACGGAGTGCGGCACCAATTACTTGGACATATGTGGTGATCCGGAATTTATAGAAGCATTGTACCACGACAGAGCTGTAAAAAATGGTTTTTTAGTGGTTTTGGCTTGTGGGTTCGATTCGGTTCTGGCTGAACCTACCACCGTCCATCCCCATTCTCACCGCTGACACCTCTGACCCAGCTTCCCTCCGTCGCCTCCGCGTCAAATGATGAATCGGAAGAAGCATACCACGGCAATAATTAGCGCTTTGTTTGGAATTTTACCACGGCAAGACTTAGGGCTTTGTTTGGAATTTTCGAAGCTGCGAGAGCTGGGTGTCATAGGTCTCCTGGGCTTTTGTTAGGGTTTTGCGTCAAAAAAATCCTAAGTTCCTAACACAGCTTCCAAAGATTGCTCCTCTTTCTCCTCATGACACATTTTCTGGTACGTTTCGGAAAAACGGTAGCTTTTCTTTCAATTGTCTCTTAATTTGGCAAAAAATATTGGAAGAAAAAAAAAATAAGAACAATGAAGCGAACTTATGAGTATGGTAGCTTTTCTTTCAATTCTCTTAATTCATAAAATATATTCTGGAAAATCAATTAATTTTTCATGATCAACTTATGAGTAATTTGCAGAGAAAATTTGATCATCGCACAATAATTTACCATCTTTTTATTATATTTTAATTTCTTAATTGTACGTACATATTTATCATTAAAAAATTGAATAATCCCGCAGCAACGCGCGGGTTTGTATCTAGTAAGATTCTATTTGACGGTCAATTATGCGAGTTTTTGTTTGGTGGGATTAGGTTTCAGTCAAATAATTGCCAGCTCACCCGAGGCTATTGCTATTATATTACAGTTACTGATCATAGCCGCATTAATTAATTATTTCCTCCATTTCAAAATGCAGAATAAATATTTTTAAATTCAAAATTAATATCAATCTGTTTAAATATTATAGACTATATATAATTAAATATTATCAACTAGGTAGAAAGTACTACTCTTAATCAAGAGATTTATTTCTAAAAATTAAATGAAATACAATATTAATTTTGATTTTTTTAAAAATTAATTTAAAACATCAAAATTCTATTATAGTTATAATCAACATCTGGTTTTGATCCCTATACCATGTTGAGCCTTTAGTAGTTACACATCAATACTCATGAGCTATTTTGGCAAAACCACTTTATTATTGGCTTCTGTACCACATCAATTTATTATGTAGACTAACACAATAAATATGTTGTACCGTCTTCTTATTTAAAGGTTAATCTATTAGGTAAGGCTCTATCATATTTATTAATTCATTTGTACTCTTGAATTTATCCGATGTGAAATTCATGTAAAATATCCCAACAATATTCACTTTTCACTTGAATATTCATCACAAGTATTATACTAGAGTATTTACCATTAAGTACACTTTCTTTGAATCCTTCAAGAACACTGCTCGACTCTAATAGTACCTCATCATGCCAGAGGCAAACGTGTCTGAGCAATTTTCACAGAGTCATCTTGAGCCCGCTTCACCAGATTCAAATCATACTTCACCTTTGAGTCCTTCAAGAGTTTTGCTCGACTCTAATACTACTCCACTACGCCCGAGGCAAACGTGTCTGAACAACTTTTCTCAAAGTCATCCTGAGCCAGCTCCACCCGACTCGAATCATCACGTGCTTCACCTGATTCAACTTTATTTGTTCCACCCACGAGGCCTGCGAATTCACATTCGCACTCCCCTCGCACCCTGGAGTCGATTCTTGGAGTCGTCGAACTATGAGTTGTGGTACCATTCATAACGAAATTATACGATCCATCCAATATCAATTCATCAAAAGATGCACTTAGCCTTCAATTAATTAATACAATCGATATATTAAGATTGATGGAAGAAGAGTTGATGATAAAGTAGACTATGATTGTGCAAATTACATTACATACAGACAGTAATGCACCAGACAGATTCAATCATAATTGTAAAATCAAGCTAGCGTGAATAAATGAGCTTATGAAAAAATCTCTTGGCCTGGGAACAATACAGAAAATTAAGAAATAAATGGCCCAATAGTGGTAGCAATTACATTACACAAGGAATAAAAGTATGTAGCATGCATGGGCAACTACCCACGGAAGATCAATCACGCATGCATGCATGCATTCATTAATTGAAATTTGAAACAAATATTCTTATTCATCCATCAATCAACTAATTAATTGAGTAGAGAGGAATCGCGCAGTTAATTGCCATAAAAAATAGAAACAACGGCCATTGAATTATTATCACCGTTTAATGTTGAATGGACTGTGGACAATCAATCAATCAATCGTGCCATCCAACGGTGGTGAACTTTCCACGTCAACAAAGGAAATCCCTAAATCAACCCCCAACTTTGAATTGTCAAATCAGATTCATCACCGACCGACGTGGCGGTTTATTATATATATATATATATATATATATATACTAGCTGGGTCCCGTGCCTCCGGCACTGTATGGACAATATGATTTATCTCAAACTTTGAACGACCAAAATAATTTATTGAGTGAGCGGGAAATTTAAAGTTATTTGTATTTTATTAAATTATTATTAGATAGATAGATGTATTTTATTAGATAGATGTATGAACGGTGGGATTTATCCCAAACTTTGGACGGCCCAGATGATTTATTGTGTGAGCGGGAAATTTAAAATCATTTGTATTTTATTAGATATATATATATATATATATATATATATACACACACATGCATGCATGATACTCTTGGTGTTGCTGTTGGTGTTGTATTCAGCACCTGAACACCATACTACTAAAACTACAAACACAAAAAGTACGTAGGCCTACTTGCAGAGTAATTCAATCACTGGAGAGAGAGATTGGCGATTTCCTCTTGCCAAAAAATTAATAAAATTCTATAAACGTCATTTCCTTTGTGTACGATCCACTAATTTTTTTTTCTTTATCTTTGTTTTGAGGTGGGACTTGGAACCCATGGATCGGACCTATCATCTTTTCACAGTATTTTTATTAGAACAATGCTAAATAATATGACAAAAAAGTTATATAATTTACCTAGAGAGAGAATATTTATACACTTTAATCTAGAGTAAGGTGATGTTTATTTATATCTGATTATCTTTTAATGAACTGTTTCTTATTCACTAAGAGACATATGTTATTTTTTTATTACCTCTGAATACCTTTTAATCGGTAAGATAAAAAATAAATTCTTAATAATTAAGAGATACCTCTTAATTAAATTTTTTTGATTTTTTTATATAAATATATTCAACAATATTATGCACTCATTTTTATTAAATTGATTATTTAAAATTATTAAATAAATTTTTACCTTTTAAAATGATAAAATAGTTTCATTAAGAGACAACTTACTTTTTAGTTATTAAATATTTTTTTATAAATAATTAATCACATATAGTTTACTCAAAGTTACTTGTAATCATCCGTGATTAAAACTGAACTTTCGACAATTACACTTTTCATAAACATAATATACTGTCACTCCATTAGTAACGACTCATTATATCGCGTGCTATTGTATTTTTATTATCGGAGTATTTAAATAGTGATAGTACCGTTAATAATTTTTTAAAAAGGTTATTTATGTCTTTTTATGTATTCGACAGCTACATCATTGTGGGGGCCACTAATGATTAGTTGTTTCGGTGCCGTCATACTTTTATATAATATTCCCGATAAAACGAATATTGGCCGACATCGAATATTCTCCCGACAGAACGAATATTCCCCGACAGACTTTTTATCTTATAATTTGTACATATTATCCTTAACTCTATCATTTTATCAATTTAACACATTACTGTTTAGAATAATAATCATAAAAAAATTTATTTTTATTTCATAAAAGTTGGGACCTTACACCACATGTAGTTATTTGATATTTACTCTTTAATCTATTAGCTCTTTATTTAAAGACTTAAAGTGATGTTTGATCAAATTATGTAATAAGAGCTCACTAAAATAGAGTCTATATAAAATAGAGGTTATTTTTAGAACATACAATATTTTATTATTTTACCCTTGAATCATATTATACAAATTTAAAGTAAGAATAATAATATAAAAAATATTAAATAATCAATTCAAATAAAATTACTAACAATGTATGAGTGGGGGACTGGGGTGGTGGGTGTAGTGAGAGAAGTAAAAAATTAAAAAAATAAAATTAGGGTACCCACGATAAAAGAATAACGAGGAACCTTTTATTTTCTAAAATTAACTGTCTAATTTTTTTTAAGAGCCAAAAAGAGATTGGATAAATTTTTATCAAACAATGTGATGCCAAAAAGAAGTAATGAAACATCACGTAAGTAAACTAAACAGTTTATTTAGTTACTTATTGGCAGTAGTATTTATTCTATAAAACCATAAATTTTTTAGTAATGTATATTTTCGAGAAAATCATGACCTTTTTAAAATATTGAACCCTTGGATTAATTAAAAGTGTTATACCTTCCCATTCCCATTCACGTTCTGTTTCTGAGTTTCAAAATGGGGGAAAAAATGGATGGAAAATTTAAATTTTCTTTTCAAAGAAATAGATAAAAAAATTTGGCCATTTTTTCTGCCAAAGTTTTCCATCTAAAATTGACCTGATTTGGACGAAAAAAAAATTGGAATGAGTAATATTTTTTATAATTCTCATATTATCCTCAACTTTTAATATAATAAAATTTAAATTACAACTCATGTCCTCAATTTTAAATTTTCTATTCTTTCTATTAAAAACTCAGAAACAATACAAAAAAAAACTTCAAATTTTCTATTCTTTTTTTTTCTAATTTAAATTTTCTATTCTTTTTTTTTCTGTTCAAAATTCAAAAACAAAAACTAAAAAACAGAGGGTGGGTTAATGTGCGCAGTCAGTATAGGACGGAATTCAGAATAGAGGACGGACACAATATACGTACCAAATTACCAAAGTAGTGACACTCAAAAGTTGACCAACCGATTCTTTTACTTGGTTTACAACAACCCCCGTACAAAACATCCCTCTCTCTCTCTCATGAAAGACTGGCCTGAAAGTGAAAATTAGGCTATAATTAGGTTCAACTTCTTTCCCTCCATGTTTTTTGTCCACAGTCCACAGATTAAATTGAACAAACCCGGTTCAGGCTCCCGGTTCAGAGGTCCAACCCGGCCGGGTTAAGAAACTATACTACGCGAGCCAAGCCAACCCTACCCTACCATGGATTTGAAGAAATAGTAGGGGGGAAACGTATTCATGACAACAGACTTAATAATACTACCACCACCCAACCAATCAAGGAACTAAAAAATATGGAATTCTTCACTTGAAACTATTATGAGGCAATTTAATTTAATTTAATTTACCACTACTACTACTATTTTAGTAGACCATTCAATTCTTCGGGGAAAGGGAAGTTAAACCCACCTAGCTAGGCCTTGGTCCACTGTTCTCATTGATGTACACAAATATCAATATATCTAACTCATTATTTGTGATTTAAGCCGGCTCACCGTCAGAGCACTAACTCTTTTGATAGTCACAGTTAGAAGCCTATGGTTTTCTGCTTCTTTTGCAGGTCCAGAAAACCAACACCAAGCAGTAGTAGTGCCATAGACATCACGCAGCAACATCACATGGCTATTTGACAAAGATAGTTTCATATAATTAAAAGCCCCCACCAACCCCTCCTACTTTACACCAAAAACCTTCAAACGCTAATAACACCTTAATCAAGTTAATAAGATTAAGCCTCCCCCAATTGAAATTTGAAACCCAAAAAAAAAAAAAAGAAAAGAAAATACAATACTGATCAACAAAACTAACCCAGTACTTGACCAAAGCCTTCACCACCCCTAACAGAACAGAACAATTCCTCATATGCTAAGGTCAGACGGTGGGCAACTGAGGCAATGGCTGATGATGCTATTTGGTGTCTTTAGGAGTGGTACTGGGAGACTCGAACGCAGATGGTGGTGGAGGGGGAGAGTCTGCAACAATTGCATCTCCCTGTTTTGAGTTTGGTGGCTTTGGGAGCTCTGTTAGGATTTGAACGACTTCTCGCATTGTTGGGCGTTCCACGGCCTGTTCTTCAACACAAAGCATTGCAACATAGAATACATGCATCACCTCATGAAGGGGAACTGTGGGAAGCCTTGAATCCAAGATTTTAAGCACTCCTTCCTTGTTCCCATCATTCATCTTTCTCACCCACTGGACAATGTCAACACCATCACCAAACTCCCCAACTGGTTTTCTGCCACTTACAAGCTCTAAGAGAACTACACCGAAGCTGTACACATCACTCTTCTCATCAACCTTGAGCGTGTAGGCATATTCTGTAAATTCCAAGATTTGAACATGATTAACAAATAAAACAATGCCATAAATTCTTTAGCATAACATGTAAGTATTTGCCAACTATCTCTATAACCAATCTGTTTAAGTTTGAAGGAAAGAATTTATAGTAATATTGTTTTCTAAGAGAAGTACTCAAAAACCCAGCTAAAACAGTACACAACCACACGAGTAGTTAGACATCATCCTCAATCTAAGGATACATTTAATGAATAAGAGTTCAATTAATATATTAAAGTACCAGTCAAATATCATAAAATTCATGTTAGTCTGAAGTTGTTTTTCCACTTCTCACTTGTTCCAATGTTTCATAGCCAATGTAAAGACTGATTGTAACAAACACACACTTTGTAAAACAAGTAAAGAGCACATACTGCATTGTTTTCACCTAAATCCTAAATTGGTTAAGGCCATAAAACAGAGGACACAAGCCAAATACTAGTATTAGGAGCCAAATTTAGTATAATCAAAATTAATTTGTTCGACAAAATGATGAATTAAAGACTTTCATAGTAGATTAGTTAAGTTTCAACGAAAAAGATAGAATTCATAATTGTCAAGCAAATTCAATGCGAGATGAGGATTATACCTGGTGCAATATATCCATAGGAACCAGCAATAGCAGACATGCACTCCGAGGTACCCGAATCTTGCAAGAACTTGGCAAGGCCAAAATCAGCAACATGAGCTTCAAAGTTGGAGTCTAAAAGGATGTTGTTTGATTTCACATCACGATGCAGAATTAGAGGTGAGCAATCATGGTGAAGATAGCACAGGCCCTTTGCAGCCTCCACCGCAATCTTATACCTAGTATCCCAAAGCAGATGACCCCCTTTCTTGCCATGGAGCATTTCTCCTAGGCTCCCATTAGGCATATACTCATAAACCAATAGATTAGTCTCATGATTTGAACAGAAACCCAACAACCTAACAATGTGCCTGTGTCTAATCCTCCCAAGAGTTTGAATCTCGGCATTGAATCCATGATCATGGGAAGATCCACGACTCATTGCAGGCAACCTCTTCACCGCAACACTTTCGTTATTGGGCATAACCCCCTTATAAACAATACCAGCACCTCCTTTCCCAATAATATTATCCTCCTTCAAGCTATCAAGAACATCATCACATGTAAAGTCCAAGCGTTGGAAAGCCGTAAGCTTCCATGCACGAGCATCGCTTGCCTTCTTTAATGAGCGTGCCTTAATGATTGCTGCAACAGCGAATGCAATCGAGCATACAAGCAATCCAATAACAAGTAAAAGCTTCATAGAAGCCGAGAGCGGCCCCTTAAAATGTGGCTGGTGAGTGCCATTGGCAATCCCATCTTTGCAAGGTCCCAAATAAGGGCCACAAAGCTCAGGATTGCCAAGAAATGAAGTGTAATTAAAGTAACTGAATTGACCCGTGCCCGGAACTAACCCAGATAGATTGTTATATGAAAAATCAACTGACGTTAAGCTCTGCATTGTAGCAATAGGTGATGGAATACTTCCTACTAAATGATTACGCGATAAGTTCAAATAGTTCAGTATCCTCATACCTGTGATCTCAGTTGGAATTTCCCCCGATAACTGGTTCCGACTGAGATCAACAAATGTCAGCAGCTTGCATTGACTAATCTCTTTCGTAATCTTCCCTGAGAAAGTGTTGTGACTAAAATCAATCTTAGATAACTGCTGCAACCTCCCAATTTCTGGAGGAATCTGGCCCGAAAACTTATTGCCGTCGAGCAGAAGCTTCTGGACACCGGAAAAGTTACCGATACTGGCCGGTAATGATCCAGTGAGATGATTATTAGACAAACTAATCTGTCCGAGAATGACAGAAATCGAATTAGTCTCTGGAAATCCACCAGAAAGAAGATTATCTTGAAGTTCGACTTGCGAGAGCTTGGGCAAACTTAAAAGACCATTGGGAATCGAGCCATTGAGATAATTCTCCCCCATCCGAATCCGACTCAGTGATTCGCACTGGCCGAGGGAGTCAGGAATCGGGCCAAATAAAAAGTTGCCCAGAGTGATGAGAGTTTCAAGTTTATTGCCGGAGCACATAGACTGAGGAAGCCTTCCTGTCAATTTGTTTGAGGATAGATCCAGAATTTGAAGCTTCGAGTTTTTCCCCAATCCTTGAGGAATGCTTCCAGTGAAGTTATTCTCCCACAGCTGCAATACTTCTAGCTCCGGTAAGTCGCCGATGAAGTCAGGTATCGAACCGTGAAGCTTGTTTCGAAAAAGATTTAAGAGAGTTAGGTTTCTGAGATTTGCAAATGTGTCCGGTATTTCACCGGCGAGCATGTTATTTGACAGATCCATGGATTTCAGGTTTTTCAGGGTACCGAGCTCAGGGGTTAGAAGCCCTGAAAGTTCGTTTACTTGGAGGAATAATGTGTCTAGGTTCTGAAGATTGCCGATATCGGGCGGGATTTCACCGGAGAGTCCGCAGTTTGCTGCGTCGAATCTGATGAGTTGGGATAGGTTTCCAATCTCTGGAGGAAGACCACCAGAATAGTTATTGAAGTAACCGATGTAGAGGTGTTGGAGAGTGGATAAATTTCCAATTTCTGGAGGAATGACGCCGGTAAGCTCGTTTCCAGAGACGGCGAGGTATTCAAGGAAAGGAAAGCGGCCGTAATCTGGAGGAATGGAACCAGCGAAGAAGTTGCCGCCGAGGTGGAGGTGGCGGAGGCTGGAGAGTTGGTAGGCGTCGACGGGGAGGTCGCCGATAAAGTTGTTGTTATATAGGTCGAGGATTTCGAGAGATTTGAGGCTCTGAAAGAGCTGGGTAGGAAAGGTTTCATTGAACATGTTATTGGAGAGGTTGAGGAGACGGAGACCGGAGATGAGGGAGAGCTCCGTTGGGATAGGGCCGTCGATTTGGTTGGCGGCGACTGTGAGGTTTACAAGGAAGTGGAGCTGGCCGACGTCCGGGGAGAGAGTGCCGGTGAGGTTGTGACCGGAGATGTCGAGTGAAGTCACGTGGCGGCGGGAGTCGCACGTGACGCCTGACCACGTGCAGTGGCTGGCGGATTCGTTCCATGTGGAGAGTGAAGAGTGTGGGTCATCAGTAATGGCGGATTTTATAGAGAGAAGAGCGCGGTATTCCGGTAGGTAGTAAGTTTTAGCGGCGGCAGAGCGGTGGAATTGTAAGTGAAGAAGTAAAAGTAAAAGGAGAAGTAGGAAGGGCATTTTCTCTGCCTGTCTACTGGGTTTGGTTTTTAGGACAGAGAAATAAATAATGAAGAAGATTTTAGTAAGCAAAATGAGGCATGGATGATGGGGAAGGCGGTGAGCTATTCATCGTTTTTGTATGGTTTTATTGTTTTTTTATACAGAAACAAATCACAAGGTAGTTTTTATTTTATTTTTATTTTAAGAATTAAATTTTTTTGTTAAAATTAATAATAATAATTAAAAAAACTCAAATGTAAATTACATGTGTATTTTTTTATATTAAAAAAAAAGGTTTTTTGTTAACATAGAACCTCAACTATATAAGTAACATAGAGCCGCATAAATTTAAAACATTGATATTTTTACGAGTAATATTTGATATTTTCACAATAACACTCACATACCTATTTTGTAATTACTTGCTTTGTTACTTTTAATTTGTCATTTTAGAGAGTAAATTTATTTATTTTTATCTATCTTTTTGTACATTTTAAGAAAGCATAAGTTACTTAGTTTCATATATATTATTACTATATTAAATACTAATTTGCTTCTTTCTCAATAAATTTTAGAAGGGTAACATTGAGATTTTATATCCAATTACAAAACATTAATTATAATTATATTTCTTAATAGATGTGTTTCTCCTAAAATAATAATTAAATAAGAACAAAATGAATATGTGAGAGAAATCTTATGAAATTATCACTTTTATACGTGAAAATATTAATCTTCAAGTTTTTTTTTTAAATTTTGGCGGTAACTCGTCGTCCGTTATTAATAGTGCGAACGTGAATTTTTTAATTATAATTCCGGTCGTTAATTCTTGTATTAAATGTTAATAATAGTGTTTGTCCACTTTTAATTCATAACAAATATTTATTATATATATATATATATATATATGTTTGCTATATATGGATATTATTCCAACAACCTCCTCTCTCTGGTCTTTTATTTGTGGATCTAGACGAATAATTGATTGGACAAATAACCTATCACTACTAATGTTGTGTTTGATTACATATTAATACATCTCAACCGTCCACATCTTAATGCATCTTAATAATTTTTAAGAAGTCATCTCAATAGTTAAGATATAAATATTAGTCTAAACTATTCAGAAGACTTTGTTAGTTCCTGGGGCACACAATAGATCTAAAAGGGGTTGAATAGATTTTTTTTAACCTTTTTTTCCTTCTTAATCTTGTTAAGTGATTTTACAACTTTTATCAATGCAGACATATTTGTATATTTATTTATTGATTTTATTATTTTTATCATCAAATTATATAAATAAAGAATAATATTCACACGCATATTCTTGATATACCTTTTAATATAAAGATGTGACATGTTAAGATGTATTAAAAGGTAAGTTGTTAAGATAGATTAAAATACAATCAAACACTACCTTAACCAAAGTAACGACACAAAAAATTACCAAAATAACCCCATAAAGAATATTTGTAACAGCTAGTTACACTAGCAGCAGTGATTGATTCAAAATATTTGTAGTCATTACTAATGCATGAAATATATTTATTATAAATTATGCCATAGTAGTTTATTATTATTTTTGAAAATTTTATTCAACATATTCTTGTCGTTTACTAATTTATTATCTCAATTGCTAACAAAATGATTATTATTAAATTATTATCTCAATTAACTTCATCAAATTTTGTAAGAACCCCCATTTAGTATACATGAATATTATTATCTTATTATTAGGACCAAATGCCTTATATATTATTAATTTATTATTTCAATTTATAATAAAGTATCATTATTAAGTTATTATCTCAATTAACTTACTCAAATCTTGTAATAAAGTTAGTTGAATAATAAAATAATTATTATTATTTATTATAAACTGAGATAATAAACTAAAAATATGTAAGGCCTTTGGTCCAAATAAAAAATATATTTCATGCATTTGTAAATGACTTCAAATAGTTTGAATCACTCCACTGCCGAGCGGCTAGAATATAGGGATGCAAAAGTGAGTTTTTTTAAAAAAAAAAAAAAATTCTTTATGGTGTTTGTTTTGATAATTTCTTCAACCGCTACCAAATTTTTTTTATTAGTGATAGACTATTTGTCTAATCAATATTCGCGGATAGATTTATAAATAGAAAGGCTAGGGACGACATTGTTGGAGGAGCTATTCTAGGTAGACATGGAACTTAGACATGAAAATTAGACATAAGTGTATTTAAATTTTATCTATTTATATTTTTATCCAACATTGGGGGTTAAAATACAATTAAATAAAATTCAAATACACTCATGTCCAATTTTTATGTCCAATTTCCATGTCCACATAGAATTTTTGTTGTTGGAATAATGTCCATAACAAATATTATTGTGAATCACTTTCATATATTTATCTAATAAAATACAAATGATTTTGAATTTTCCGCTCACTCAATAAATTATTTGGGCCGTCCAAAGTTTGAGATAAATCCCACCGTCCATACATCTATCTAATCTATCTAATAATAATTTTGAATTTTCCGCTCACTTAATAAATCATCTGGGCCTTTTTAAGTTTGAGATAAATCTCACTACCCAGCTAGTATATATATATGGAAAAAATGTATTTACCAATTGTGACTATAACAACGGTTTTTTGGATTATAGCGACAGTGCTCAAAAAATCCGTCGCCATAATCTGATTGTGTAATATACAATTGTGTATATACATATAACCATATATATATATACACGGTCAGGATCCTATAAGGGATCCCTTACTTTCTTAAAATGAGAGACTTTTTTTTTTGTTTTTTTTTTGTTTTTTTTAAAACAACTAAATTTTTTTTTAATATTTTATGGAACTGAAATTTTTATATAATACAGTGTTTTAGATGTTATTTGGATACGTATAACAAAATAGGTATGTACAGTCTGTGCAAACTGTACATACATTTTTTGATATAGGTATCCAAATTACGCCCAAAACATTATATTATGGAAAAAATTTAGTTCCATAAAATATTAAACTTTTTTTAGTTGTTTAAAAAAAAGCAAAAAAAAATAATAAAAAAAGGCCCTCATTTTAAGAAAGTAAGAGATCCTTACTTGATCATTTCTGTATATATATATATATATATATATATATATATATATATATATATATGATGCACATCCCACATGTGAATACGGAACAGAAGGGATGAAATATTTGAGTGATTTTTTTTTTTAAAGACTTAAATATAAATTAGTATCATAAACTATAGATCATATTCTACTTCGGTGATCCACCTTTAAATTTTGTCAATTAAATGATCAAACTATTAATTTTTTTTAATTACAAAAAATTGAACACGCCACGTCAAAAATTGCTGACGTGAAAACTTGTGTGGGGCGTTATGAAACTGGTATGGCAAAAAAAGAGAGTTTTTAATTATAATATTGTTTATTTTGTATTAATTAATTATGTTATATAATTTGTTGTTTGACTATTTTACCCCCACACCAAAGCAGATTTGTTTATTTTATGATTAAAAAACTCTTTTTTTTATCACACCAATTTCCTAAGGCCCCACACAAGTTGTCACGTCAGCAATTTTTGACGTGGCATGTTCAATTTTTTGCAATTGAAAAAAATTAATAGTTTACTCATTTAATTGACAAAATTAAAATGTGGATCACCGAAGTGGAATATGACCTATAGTTTAGGGTACTAATTTATATTTAAGCTTTTAAAAAACTACTCTATACGAGATTAAAGTAAAGATAAAATCATTATAACTAATAATAATAATAATAAACAAAAGAATACAAAGACATGAATATAAAAAAACTATAGGGATAAAGAATAAGAATTGATATTTTTACATATATTTTTAATATTTTCATATTAATTCTATTTAGTATGAATACACACTAAATCTCTCCTTAATTTTTTAGTTAAGAAATAAAGGATCCGGATCCTCTGAAAGGATTCCTGTAATGATTGTTGTGAGCCATTAGATCACTATCCAGATCCAATGGCTCACAATATATCAAAATATATATATCAAATATATTATGAGCCATTAGATAAAGACCTAATAACTCACGGCAAAACTCTCATACCACCCTCATAGAGAGATCCTCACAGAGATCCTGATTCAGAAATAAATATGTAGAAATAGTGGTCTTTTAGGGGAGGGGAAGGGTAGATTGACCGAAGAATGAGTTCGGCCATTCGCCTTACGAAAGCAAATTGATTGAAATTGGGTTTACTTTAACGGAAACACGTTGATTGAATGTGTAAAGGTGGAGCCCATGCACGCATGCATGATGGTTCCATAAGCCCATGCAGACAGTGTGACCATTGACCCAAACCCAAAACCAAACTCAAACCCATCATCACATCAACCCGTCTCTCGTTTTAGAATCATACCATTTTTGAAAAATAATACTACTATTACATAAAGATGATAATATAAAAATCACATATTGCTGACGTATCAGTATTTGATTTGTTGTTGAATTAAGTGGGTCATGTCAATAACAAATTACATACCGTCACGTTAATAATATGTGAGTGATATGTAATTATTTTATGTGATAGTAATATTATTATTAATTTTTGAAGGACAGAGCTGGTGGTGGTGACTAACTTTATGGGAAGAAAACATCATTTACTACTACTACTACTACTACTACTTTTCCCTATTATCAAAATTAAGAGATTAAAAAAGAAGTACATCATCATGTTTTTGGTAATTATAAATGTTGGAGTCATAATTGGGCTCATTCTCGCACAAGATAAAGCTGGTTAAAAATTGGAGGAGAGAAAGAAATGGGTGTTTGTGTTTCTAGTTCTTACTGCATAACTTACCCTTTTAATTATTTTAGGTAACCGGTACGTGACAGCAAATGCAATGCGGGACCAAACCAATTCAGAAGATACACTCCCAATATGTTCTAGATGTGTAAAATGACCATACAGTCACTTAGAGTTTTTTCATTTTCGTTTTTTATTTTTTATTATAGTAGTAATAATATATAATAACACAATGTAATTAATTTTAACATTTTTTTGTTTTCACTAAAATAATAAATACGTACTAATTTTGAGCAAGGACTGTCTCTATCACGGGCTATTCATATTCTTATTTACTCAAGTATGTGCCGGAGTTTTATATCGGTTAAATAGTGAAAGAGTGAAGAATTAATATACATGAATGAACTCAAAACTTAATAACTTAAACTTTTGGGATTCCAAATATGTATGTTGTTACTTATATTTTATCGAATTTTTATATATATAAAAATGATCGAATGGGTGTATCATATTGCATAATCTAAAGACAATAAATTCAAAGTTCAAACTGCCGTATTAATTAATTCCACGTGGACAAAATAGTTGAAAAAAATTATACGTACGTTGAGCCTTTTCCTTTTAATGACAGCTAATAATTAAAAGTTTGACGTAGAATTAGAAACTGCACTTTCATCCCTGAAATCACGTTGTTATACATTCAGTCTCTCTCTCAGAGTAAAATACTAGTTATATCCGCTGTTAAGATGACTTTAACTTGCTCAAAATAATCAATTATTAACTAGCAAGGGAGTGGAGTATATCTTTACCCTTGAATACAAGTGGACTGGTGTTAGCTGGTGCATGCATTTTCATGTCCATATACATATATATTTTACTGTGCCTCATCTTTCTATATGATGCAATGATTTTGTCTATAGCAAATATGGTTCTATATTTTTTAAATGAGAATTCATATGATAGCGGATCCATGTGACGTGAGACAAGTATTAAATTTATTTATGAAAATATTAATTCTCATTTTAAAAATATTCGGATGTAAACTTGTTATTTACAATTGACTTGTTTGTTCACAAGAGTAACATAACTTAAAAAATAGTATTCATATTACACGACAAAAATTAGTTAGGTTCACTGATGATAAATTTAGAATTTACAACACTTTTTGGTCTAATTTTTTTTATAATAAAAGAAGTAAATATTTTAGGACAAATACTTGTCGTGATAAAATACAGGTGTAATTTATGTTGGTTACAATAAATGAATTCGAGAGTTTGAGAAAGGAAAGCCTTGTAGAACATTTGATATTGTTTTCCTCAGCTCCTCCTCCTACAACACATTAGAAAGCAATGTATACATTTGTTTATCCTTGATCACTCGACTCGTATAAACATCTTGTTAATTTTAGAACATTAATTTACAATGGATTATGTATTATATATTTCTCATTAGAATAGATAGACTTAAATGGACCATATATATATATAAATGAATTAAAGTCCACATCCACATGTATTCCAAAGTTTGTGATGAATGAGAAATCCAAGTACTAGTGGTCCAAGCCCAATCCCATTTTGTCAAATCTTTTGTTTGAAAGTCACGGGGCTTGCAAATGGGCATGTTCCCTCATCTTGTAGTCGTAGAAGCAGCCAAATAAGCCTAAGTTTTAAGAAGAGTGTCCAAGGCCATAACTAACAGCACGAGGACTCTCCTAAAATTTGCTAGTGGGTGGGCACCTAATGTTATGTGTAGACGACACAGAACAAGACATTAGGATTTTAACTCCTTTTCAACTTGTATGTATGATGTATCTAATCGATGGATACAAACAGTGAAACAGGGCAGCGACTAGTCCGTCCTGAAGAATTCCATATGCTCCCCCAACAAACCACCGGTTCCATCACTATCGGTTTATAACCACTTGCGTATATACCAACTAAATTCACATTTTTTGGTTTGGTTTGTTTGATACATAACAAACACTGCACATGCTCTGTAACCACCATATTAACGCTGCATGTTAGTAATTTGTAACAAACAAGATCCGTCTGTTAGTAGGTACAAAATATCTTTGCTAAATGATTGACTCGTACAAAATTAAATTCAGACTTCACCTGGACTCATAATTTTGGAAAACATCAAAGAAAAATTACCATTGTGTAACCTTAACATGCCCAAAAATTAGTATCTCAGACATGAAAACTGTTGTACACTATCTAGGAATTATTAATATGGGATTGTGAAGCAGCAAGAAAGATAGCACCAGCTCCAGACCCTCCATGAGAAGGCTCAATAATCACATTTTCTGAAAGAAAATTCCCCAGCATCTCCCATACACTGCTGTGGAGATAGTTCCTGAACACTCGGTAGTGCTCGTAAAGCCCGCCTTCCACAGTAACTACACTTTTCTTGTTAGATATTCTTCCCAGCTTCTTTATAATCCCCACTATGCCAGCTCCAGCTAGACGAGCTCCTCGTTCTGCTACAATGTCACACACCTCCACTACTACTTCTCTCACCATTGGACTAGAATTACTGATCTGGGATTCGTACACTTATGTTAATCAAATCAAACAGATTATATAAGGATCATCTGCCCCTCAATGATAACAAATTAATCAAAGTGTACGTACCCCAAAAATTTCTCTCAGTTTCTCATCAACAACTTCATGATCTTCTGATGTATCTTGATGCATTGCAGCCATATCAGGGGACCTATTCATAGGTCAAATTTCATGTTATTTAAAGCCTATCAAGGAGGAGTAGTATGATTTATTTCTAAATCATAAACTATGCGGATGATCTTTGTCTTCAAGTACAATAAATTAGGTTTTTAACATAAAAGGCTCGTTACTTGGAGCAATCTATCCCTCCTCCTTGAAAAACAGAGGATGCTAATGCATCGTGACATGAACTACTTCATACCTCAACAAGTATGGAGTTGTAAGTTTTTGTGGCACACTATCTCCAAATAAAGCTGCCTCTTGGGCCATTTTTAGTAACACTCTTCTAACAATTTCTCCTAGATGCATCCCTGAAATTAGCTTTTCAAAAATCTGAGAGAAAAATAATTAAGATATCAATCCCAATTCCCACATATATGTCTATAAATAGACACCCTAACTACCTAAAGCCTATCGGTACCTGGCTGCCAGGATTTGAGCTTTCAACATCTAAACAAGTATCAAACTCGGTTATTGGAAGATGAGGAGATTTGAAATTTCCCCATTCTATGCTAATAACCTGAAAGTTAAAACAGTCGTTAATCATTAGTAATTAGATCTTATTTCTTGTATGAGATAACTAGGAATTAGTACTACTATCAAATTACTGACCATTTCTCCAGATTCAGGGGATGGGCCATGCCATTTGGGAACTTCTTGAGGTGGTTCTATGTAAGCAGCATTGGTGGTCATACCTAGAGTAATTGCTGCTACGCTCTCATTGTTGTTGTATCTACCTCCAGCCAAATCTGCGGTGGTATCATCAACCTGCACGAGCGCAAAGCTGTATGAACTTTTTTCAATCAAGTTAGTTAGTTAGTTTGATGAACTTGTTTCAATATGTTGCAAAAAACTATTTGGATTAAACGCGTTAGAGATTAATTACCAGTGCTAAAGCGCGCAAATCAACACCATATTTCTCCAAAGCCTGATTGATTTCATTTACCAATTCCTTTCCGACCTGATCAGGAATGGAAGTGAATTGGCCTTAATTTGGTGGTGAAGACCAGTATACATTTATTCACCATGAAGTTAATTTATGTGCGTGAAGTCCAACAACAAATCATAATCATTTTTTATTTTTTTCTAACATTAGTTAGACAATAAGCTTAAGCAAAGTGTAATTAAGTATAGTCAACCATGTCACCGGCAGAGAAACTCTTCCAACTGATGGCCGAGGCTGCAGTTTGATCCACCGGGTAAGATATGCTTACACCTAAATTATTTGTGGTTGCTTGTGCATCTTTGGTACCTTCTGTATCTGCAGAAACAAACATTGCTAGCTGCAGGGCTACATAGTCAAACAATTCCTGAAAAAGGAGTAATGAAGGGACATTATCTCAACAACCTTGTGATTGTGAAGGTCCGTTTGGATCAACGCGTGTGTGAGTTCAAACCAAGTCTCGATTAGATTCTCTCCCTTAAATAAAAATGGCCTCAAGAGCAACTTTATTGTATATAAATCAATTTAATAATTAATGATTAAGTTATTAAATTAGAAACTTAACCAATGTCAAATAGTAAAATACTAGTACTAATTAATTAATCCACCTTAGAAGAAGTGAGATGGGAGGGAATAGGAACCTCCTCCCTATGCAAATCAGAAAGGGGTTCAGTCTTCCCTCCAAGTCTGGCTCGCAACATCAAGAAATTCTCACCACGTAAATTCAACCCATAGTACAATCCTTTCTCATCACTGCATACATAAATGAATTAATTAATTCACAAGTCCTTACAAACAAATTTCTCTTGTATTATAAAGATAAAGATTAATACCCGGTGGGTAGTGGATGAACGTAGGAAGGAAGCATGGCGAGATTATTAGGAAGGGTTAGGCCAAGGCCCAGGCCAGCTTTCATGTGAGAAATCATTTCATTAGCAATGTGCCATAGCTTTGGGACCGGAGTGGCGCATTCTCTGGCGAATTCACGTACAATGCGTTGGGCGTGCCTCCACCGTCTCTGGCTCCGCTTCTTCCACTGCCTCACTAGCATCCCCACAGCCACAACCGTCGCAACTGCCGCAACCACCGTCCCCTTCCTCATCTCTCTTCGGATCTCTTACTTTGTTTCGTCCAACATAGATACACATAACTGATCACCGTTATTCGTGCAAGAGAAGAGCGAGTATGATGCTTAATTTGAATAATAATCACTTTATTTATTTATCAAGCTTAGATTCAATTTCTAAAAATTCCATAAAATTATCCAAGCTTCACAAGAAAGAAAAAATTAAAATAAAATCCCTACAAAGAACAGATTCGGAGGACAATCTATATTTATGTTTTCAAATTCATTGTAGTCCAAGTCTTCCCTAGTCTGTTTCAAAAATTTATTAATATCTGAAATTTGAGATAACTTATCAACTTCAAAAATTTAATATTGGATACAAAAGTAATGCTATGAGATCTTGGGAAGTTAATTTGTGCATCTGATCTGTAATAGATGGAACATATATATATACATACGCCTTGTTATACTTACAATTATTTACTTATTATGTTATGTACAAATGAACTTATATATTATTATAGGTACGTATATGCCACTTTATTATACTATACTACTCATATACAAATACAAATTATGTAACAATAATTTGAAACAATCCTACTCAGAAGTGAATAGAACCTAGTTGGTTTTGCTTGGCCTTTATGTGCTTTGGGCTGTAGTTTACGTACTTTACTCAGGCGGTAACTAACTGCTAAACCCCTTGTATATATAGTGTTAACGCCAAGATCTTTCTCCACGTCCCAATCACGAAAGACGTCCTGATCCTGCACAGTAAACACGACAACACCACAAGCTTGACGGCCGGACCGCCGGGGGATAGCTCAGGCGTAAGAGTAAGTATGTCTGTTCACAAGGTTAACTCAAGAGGAAAAAGTCTAGTGCAATGTGAGTATGAATCGTGATAATCTATGGTCGTGTGTGTGTAATACATACCTCTCTCATGAAGACTTACTCGGTGGGAAATAATATCTTTGCCTGGAATATTGTGCCACCTACTACCATCTGACATATCCCCATGATCTGATGGGTTCTGTCGGCTGCATGAAATCTGTACATTGCTTTTTGCTGCTGTTTACATCGCCGGCCGACTATAATCCCATCCACATTAATGTATGGCAGGTATCTTGGTCAACTGTCATACTATATCATCATTACAAGTCAAAGTAATAGATATTAAATGACCCAATGGGTTGACCCATTGACCCAGCCCGGTTTCCATAGGGTTTAATGAAGTCAATATAATGATTGGGCCCAATGAGCCCAATGACTTAATTAATAAGTGAGCCCAATATACCCGGCCCAATATAAGAGAAATATCATGACCCAACATTACCCCCTAGTTTTTTAATTAAACAGGATGTTTAATAGAAAACTATAAATGGTCCATGATATCAAGATTTAATGAGGATTCAAAAATGAGAAGCAATTGTAACATACCCACTTTGATGCGTGACATAGGATAAAGGGTGGCAGGATGCCAAGAATAATAAGTCCATTCTGATAAAGGATTTGAATTTTAAAGAGGACGGGTCACTAATTAGAAACTCAACAGATAGGCCCAAATTGACAAGATATCCAAGGGTCATCCCAACACGCCTCATTCGAATTCTCATTATTACTGATAATTAATGCGCCGGCCTTGATTCCTGTGCAACCGTCAGTATAAAAAAGCTAACTTTACCAATTTGACGGTTTTACCTGCTAATTTGAAATTCGAACCTTTGAGCTTTCTCTTGCTTCTCAGAAAATTTCTCTCTAGCTTTTCAAATCTCAACAATGGTGAACCCTAACCAGATTCCTTCAAGCTCTTCACACTCAAAGACTAACCCAGAAGGCTCGAGTGCAAACCCCATACATCCTGTTGACTTCTTCAAGGATGAGGAACAATTTCCTCATGCCAACACTAAATCCATCATCACAGAATCGGAGGTATGCTTCCTCCGAACTCAATATCGGATTCCGGAAACATATGATCTAAGGGCTCCCGCTCCCGAAGAGCGTATGTACCAGCGACCGGATGGTTGGGTCGCCATGCCTGCTACCCTTCTAGAAAAGGGGATTCGCTTACCCCTCCACGCCTTCATCGTCACCCTGTTAGGATTCATAGGAGTGGGATTCGCACAACTGGTGCCCAACTCATATATCCATATATTGGCATTCATCGCTTTCTGCCACGAGTTAGGGATTACCCCCTCTGTGGACATGTTTTTTACCCTCTTCTCAGCCGGCAAATCCCGAGAACCAGGGTTTAAGATGATAAGCAAACAATCTCCGCGTCCGAACTCCAAATTTGAGAGGAGGCCTCTGATGAGCACTCCCTCAAGCAACAAAGGATGGCACAAAGAGTGGTTCTTCATCCATGGACCAGAAATCTCTTCTCTTCCAGACTGGACTACTTCAAATCGAATCTCTGCCGATTTCGGAGATATTCCCGAAGCACGCGTAAGGGAAATGGGAGATTTCTTGATGAAGATTCCTCCGAAGGAGTGGAGTTTCACTCTTCTGACCAAACAAGCCTGGCTGTACGATCACAAATGTAAGTTCGACTGATTTTGTGGCGTAATTTCTTGAGATATGTATGTGATGTGGACTTTAATACATGATTTTTTGCAGTGTCTTTGATCAAACCAACTTCTTCGGAAGTGAAAGGTTTAGAAGACTTTCTGGCGGGAAAGACTTCGGAGACCCATGAGGAGCCTTCCGTCGAAAACTCTTCTCAAACAAACCCTCCTGCCTCCGACCCACCAATTGTCCTCCTTCAAAACAATGAGCCCGAAGCTGAGGAGCCTACCAATCCTGAAGAAACTCTCAGACCCCGACGAAAGAAGAAAGCTGTCAAAAAGGTCAGGACTACCCAACGCGAGGTTGATCCTGAAAGTGACGAGGATATTCTTCCCGAAGCAAATCCACAAACGATCCCTCCTGAAGAAATCCCTCAACCAACTCCTTCAACCGAGCCCATTATTATTGCACCTTCCAACCCAAACCCGAAAAAGAGGAGCTTATTAGATATACCTCCCCAAGACAGGGCAAAGGTTCTTCGTGCAAAGAAGATAAGATCAAAAATAACTCCTCTTACGGCCGAAGAACTTCGTGTCCCTCCTCCTTCAACATCAACTAACCCTCCAACTACAACAGAAACACCCGAGGCCCCTTCTTCTGCCCCTTCCTCGAATCCCGAGCCTCCAACTGCTCGATCTCCTCCCCCAGAGGCGATACCTGCGAATCCATCTCCGGTTCGCAGTCAGCCTGTGCCTTCCCCTTCAAGACGAACGACTACCGACTTTCAGAATGACGCCATGGGTTCGCCAACTATGTGGCCCCAATTTAATGCCAACTTTCCCTTCCAACTGTTCGAGGCCTTCGTCCGCGAGACCGATGACCACCGATTCGGTAACAGTTCGAATGGGGACTTACTCAAAGAAGGCATGAGCTATTTGGCGAAGGTAAATGACTCTTTCCTTCCTTTTCGTACTTACGTTTGTACTTGTGTATCTGGTACTGATTGAATAATACTGAACATGTGTAGGCAAATGCTGTGTTCGGGCGTCTGTATCCACGATCTCTTGAGGCCGAATCTGAAGAGGAAAGGCTGAGGAAGGAGAATGCTATTTTGAAATCAACCCTGACTCGGGAAAGGACTCAACGTGAAGGTATCCTTCATACAAATGAAGGTCTTCATAAAGATTTGGCCCGAGCCAAGGAAGATTTGAAGATCTCCAATGAAGAACTGAAGTCGACTAAGGTTCAACATGCCGAGATCACCAAGATGAACGTTGACTTGGTTCTGAGGAGTGAAATAAGAATGAATGAGATCAGTAATTTGAAATCTGACGCTAAGGTTCTGACCAAGACAATCCATGATCTGGAAAATGAAGGAACCCGTCAGATGAACATTCGGCAGCAGCTCGAGCAAGAAATCCGAGAACTTAAAGCTCTCCGGGACCTAGGGCCTCCTTTGACCGATGCTCTTCGCAAAGAAATTTGTGAAGAGTATCGGAATTCGGATGAAATAAGTGGAGAGATAATGAGGATCTTTTCGGAAAGCTACGCACTCTGCCGAAGTCGTGGCAAGGATAAGTTGTTCAAAGCCAACTTAGATCCACACTTGCTCGACTCTTCGGATGACGAGGGGGCTACCTGAGATAACATCTTTTGTAATTCTCCTATTTTTGTAAATAAGTCGAATATTAATGAAAAATGATCTTCTTCCTTATGACTTCAGTGTACTTTTATTCTGTCAATATTTCAATAAGGATTAATACGGACAAATGTATGTAAAAGAAACCCTTCCGAGGGTTGAACCCAAACTGTCAATTAACAATTGAGCAAGTCATATAACAGATAAAATGAGGTTATATATAACAATGCATTCTGAACTCAACATTTAGAGAAAATTTAGGTGATAAAGTAAAGGGATACTTATTCAGTTACCGAAGTGTGAGACGGGTTTGCTTTACTGAAGGTTTGTTTACCCCGAAAGGCCTAACAAGACCAAAAGATGACACTTGCCTACCACAAAGGGCCTGACAAGGTCTAAGTGGCGACAATTGCCTACCCCAAAGGGCCTGACAATGCCAAGTAGTGGCGACAATTGCCTACCCCGAAAGGCCTGACAATGCCAAATAGTGGCGACAATTGCCTACCCCGAAAGGCCTGACAATGCCAAATAGTGGCGACAATTGACTACCCCGAAAGGCCTGACAATGCCAAATAGTGGCGACAATTGCCTACCCAGAAGGGCCTGACAATGCCAAGTAGTGGCGACAATTGCCTACCCCGAAAGGCCTGACAATGCCAAATAGTGGCGACAATTGCCTACCCCGAAAGGCCTGACAATGCCAAATAGTGGCGACAATTGCCTACCCCGAAAGGCCTGACAATGCCAAATAGTGACCACCTGCCGAAGAGGCTACCATCGAATGGTCAGCAAGTCCTCCCGAACCTCCTAACACCCATGAATTGTGCAGCAACAAAGACAACACTGATTTGAGGTAAAAGATGAACTTTTATTGATGATGATGTAGATATTTACAGACTTTTGATGTATTGACAACAAATCTACTGAAAATATTTTCTGAGCCTGCCAGCGTGCCAAGTGTTTTTGATTATTGAGCCATCTAATGCTTTCAAACGATAAGTCCCTGGCTTCGGAACCTCTGTGACTTCATAGGGTCCTTCCCAATTCGGCATCAGCTTTCCCAGATTCTGAGGTGTAGATGCTTCGACTTCTCTGAGAACAAAATCCCCTACTTCAAACCTGCGAAGCTTTACCCCCTTGTTGTAATGCTTGGCCACTCTTCGCTGATATGCCGCCAATCTGATTAAGGCTATTTCCCTGACTTCTTCCAACAGATCAAGATTGGCGTTTAGTCCTTCCTCGTTGTAGATCTCATTGAATTGACTGACTCGAAGGCTTGGAGATCCAATTTCAATTGGGACTAAGGCATCAGTACCATAGGCCAACCTGAAGGGTGAATCCCCTGTTGTAGTCCTCGGAGTAGTTCGATAGGCCCATAATACACTTAATAGCTCTTCTGGCCATCTGCCTTTAGCTTCGTCCAGTCTACGCTTGATCCCGTTCAATAGCGTTCTGTTGGTCACTTCAACTTGTCCGTTTGATTGAGGATGAGCCACTGAAGTCTTTCTGTGCTGGATCCCCAATTCTGCTAAGAAAGCTTCAAATTTTGATCCAACAAACTGACGGCCATTATCTGATATTACCACCTTAGGAATTCCAAAACGGAATACAACTGATTCCTTCATGAATTTCAAACATTCCTGTTCCGTTATTGACCTAAGTGGCTTTGCTTCTACCCATTTGGTCATATAGTCTATAGCAACTATAACAAAACTGACCTGACCCTTTGCTTTTGGTAGTGGACCCAATATATCAACCCCCAGACAGCGAAGGGTATAGGAGATAGGATCGAGTATAGCTCTTCTGGTGGCTGATGCGGTATTGGACTGTTGAGCTGGCATTTCTCGCACTTCTTTACATATTTGGTAGCCTCCTTGAAGATTGTAGGCCAGTAGTACCCCTGACGAAGCACTTTATAGGCTAATGACTTAGCAGCCATATGGTCGCCACAAATTCCTTCATGCACTTCTCGGAGAGCGTATTCAGCTTCAGATGGAGTCAGACATTTTAATAATGGAGACGAGAAGGCCCTTCGGAAAAGATCCCCATCAATCAAAACAAAATTAGCACTTTTGTACTTAACTTTCTTAGCAAGCATCCGATCCGAAGGTAAGACGCCATCAGCCAAATATTCTATGTAGGGAGTCAACCAGCAGTTGGTTCGGTCAATGCACGTTACAACTTCATGATGAACACTAGGATGTTGTAGAATTTCCAGGTATACTGATCCTTCAAAAACATTAACATCCGTAGTGGCTAGTTTGGCGAGTGCATCAGCAATGGAATTGTTGCTACGTTCGACCCCCTGAAATTCATAGGATGAGAAATATTGAAGCCGATCCTTTAATTCTTTCAAATATTTGATCATTCTTGGACCTCGGGCTTCGTATTCCCCAGTAAACTGTTTGACGACTAACTGAGAATCACTGAAAATGACTATTCTTTGTACTTCAAGACTCTTCGCTAATCGCAAACCAGCCAAAACTGCTTCGTATTCTGCCTCATTATTTGTAGCTTTGAACTGAAACCGGATGGCCTGCTGCACTTTGAACCCCTCCGGGCTTGTCAAAATAATCCCTGCTCCACTGACGTCTGAAGTAGAAGACCCATCTACAAACAGCGTCCACGAACTCCCCTTCTGTTGAAGGACGACCACTGTCCTGTCAGATGTTTCAGCTTCGACCACGACTTCATCAGCTTCAGAGAACGAGCATTCGATCATAAAATCAGCTAAAGCTTGCCCCTTGATGGCGGTTCGGGGATGATATTCAATGAAGAATTGAGATAATTCCATCGTCCATGCAGCCAATCTCCCTGATACCTCTGGTCTGCTCATAATCTTCTTCAAAGGTTGATCCGTGTATACTATTACCAGTCTACCCTGGAAGTATTGCCTAAGCTTTCGACTAGCAGTTATTAAAGCGAAAGCAAACTTTTCAATGTTTGGGTACCTGGTTTCAGCATCTCAGAGGACATGGCTCACATAATAAACTGGATGTTGCTTGCCTCCAACCTCACGTACCAAAACAGCTCCTATTGCCATCGGACTAGCTGCGAGGTATAAATATAGAGGCTCGGCAGGGACGGGTTTCACCAGCAAAGGCGCCGAAGATAAATAGGACTTGATGCTTTGAAAGGCGTCTTCACATTCTGAAGTCCATTGAAATGTTTTTGAATTCTTTGGCCCCTTCAATGTGTTGAAGAACGGTAAACATCTTTCTGCTGACTTGGACATAAACCTCCGCAAAGCTGCAATCCTTCCAGTCAGACGTTGAACATCTTTAAACGACTGAGGAGTCTTCATGTCCAGGATCGCTTGAATCTTCTCCGGATTGGCCTCGATTCCCCTTCGACTGACAAGATAACCCAGAAATTTACCAGCACCCAGACCGAAAGTGCATTTAGTGGGATTCAGCCTCAAATTGTGATGACGAATAGTCTGAAAACATTCTTCTAAATCATCCAAATGTTTATGTACCAACATGCTCTTAACAATCATGTCATCTACATAAACCTCAATGTTCCTGCCCAACTGATGTCTGAAAATATGGTTCATCATTCTCTGGTATGTGGCCCCGGCATTAATGAGGCCGAAAGTAATTTTCTTGTAGGCATATACCGAACGATGCGTAATGAACGCCGTCTTCGGTATATCCTCTTTACACATGGAGATCTGATGATACCCAGAAAATGCATCCATAAAACTTAATAGAGCATACCCCGAAGTGGCATCAATGAGTTGATCAATGTGGGGCAGCGGGTAGAAATCCTTCGGACATGCCTTGTTCAGATCGCTATAATCAATGCAGACTCGCCATTTGCCATTATGTTTCTGGACCAGAACCACGTTAGCCATCCACTGCGGGTAGTCGATTTCGAAAATGAAATCAGCTGCCAGCAATTTTGCAATCTCCTCATCAATGATCCTTTGACGCTCCGGTGCAAAGATCCTCCTCTTCTGCCGCACTGGCTTCTTTGACGGGTCCACCTCCAATCGATGCTCCGCAATATCCCTGCTTACCCCCGGCATGTCCTGAAGTTCCCATGCAAAAATATCGACAAAACATCTCAGGAGCTCTATGAGGTTCGTCCGGAGAGGTTCCGTCAAGCCCGAACCTATTTTCACTGTTTTGTCCTCTTTGCCAGGAATGAGCTCTACCTCTTCTGTTTCTTCAGCTGGTGTGACCGACGGCTCGGAACTGCTTTCAGTGAAGGGTTCGATCTCAATCGCCATGGTTTGCTGTTGCTTTGATACCCCCACTCCCGAAGTGATAACGACATTTCTATAACACCTTCTAGCCAGGTCCAGATCTCCCTTCACCTCGCCGACCCCATGAGCAGTAGGAAATTTGATTTTGAAGTGAGGTATTGATGTTATAGCTTGCAGAGCAATTAAAGTGGGCCTCCCCAAAATAGCATTATAAGCAGAATCGACGTGCACAACATAAAATTTGCAAATAATTTTCACCTGTTGGGGGGCCGTTCCAAATATGACCGGTAGTTCAATAGTCCCTGCCACCTTAACCGGATCATTGCTGAAACCATACAGAGGAGCCTCCTGGCCTATCTCCATCTTCTGTCCCTCCAGATTCATTCTTTGGTAAGCATGAGCATATAGGATGTCCACAGAAGACCCGTTATCCACCATCATCCTTTTCATGTCCACTGAACCTACCTGTGCAGTCAGCACCAACGATCCTTCGTGTGGTTCGATGACTTCCGAAGGGTAATCCTCATCAGTAAAAGAGATTACCGTATTCGGATAAGGTCTATCGGTCTTCGGGAAGGTACCCGCCACCGACATGACCGAATCCAAATGACTTCGGCGCTTCCTCCCAACTAACTTTCCAGAAGTACCCCCGGTGATGACATCGATCACATGTCTGGCTGGTTGCCCCGTAGCCGGTAACGTCTGCTGGACTGGTTGAGCTGCCTGGACGGGTGTCTGACCTTGCTGTTGATTATCTCTGGCAGCTATGTACTGAACTAAAGATCCACCCTGTATCTTTCTTTCGATAAAATCTTTTAAACTGGCACAGTCGTTCGTATCGTGACCTGAGGCTTGATGATAATCACAATACTTGCGAGGGTTACCTTTTCCGGGCTTGATGTTATCTCGAGGCGGTTCAAAGATAGGTTGGTTTTTGATTTGGTCCAAGATAACAGCCCTATCTGCATTAAGTGCCGTGTAAACTCTATTCACTCTTTGAGGTGGAGCGGACGAACGTCCTCCACCTTGTCTCCAGTTGTTATATCTTTTTGATCCGCCTTCATGGCGGTCTTTACTCCCTTCATTTCTCTTCTGGTCCGTATCGGCCTTATCTCCATCTGTCTCTTTGAACCGATCCGAAGGACGTTTGAGACTGTTCATGGCTTCTTCTACCACGATATAACCTTCGGCTTTGTCAAAGGCTTCGGCGAGACTCTTCGGATGGTTAAACATAAGTTTTTTCACCAACTTTTCCGATTTGACCAGATCTAAACCATTCTGAAACAATCCTACAGCCTGTAGATCGTTCAAATCTGCCACTTGGCCGACTGCTTCTCTGAACCGTTTCACGTACTGGCCCAAAGACTCGTTAGAGGACTGTCGGACTTGAGCCAATGAACCAGTTGGCTTTCCTTTTCTTCTGTTGCTCCCAAAACGAGCATGAAACTTACTGCACATATCTTCCCAGGATGAGATAGAATCCGAGGGTAAGGTCCCCATCCACTGTCGGGCATCTTTTCTGAGTGTTGTGACAAACGTATGACATTTAGCTGCATCGCTAAAGTCATAATAGTCCATAAGTCGGTCGAATGCCTGACTATGGTCGTAAGGGTCCCCCGATCCATCATAACTCTCGATATGGGGCAATTTCTTGGTGGGATCAGCTTTTTCACTAAGAATCTCCGCGGAAAAAGGAGATGCCTTCTTTCCCGGAGTGTCTTTGGTTTTCTGCACTTCGGCAAGTTGCTTCCGAAGCTCCTTCAATTCTTTAACCAGATATTCCACGCCTTCTGGTTGAGATGACGCCTCTTTCTCTGGCAATTCTTTCTTTCTGTGAGCAGATCAGATTTTCTCAACAGATCCTTCCATTCTAGAGGGACTTCTCCTATGACGAGTATCTACAGGGCGGGGTACCCTCACTAGACTCTCGGGAGTATGTCCTCTAGATATACTTCGCCTTTGACTTCGGGCACTATGGCGAGAATGTGCAATGACAAGTGCTCTCTTTGCATGCTCCGGAGTGCGATCTCTGGATCGACCTCTTCGTTGACTTCGTCCTTGTTCTCTGGACTCGACAGGAAGATATACCCTCTTTGATCTCTGAGGAGTAGGGCTACGAGACCTTCTTCTTTCCCTAGTTCGACCTAGAGACTCTCGTACTGAGTGAGCAGGTTCTTTTCCGCTTCGATGCCCTTGCTCTTCGGATTGGACATAACTGAGCTCCTCATCTCTTAATTCTGCCACTCGAGCCATTTGCTCGGCTATGTCCTGACGTTGTTTCATAAGTGCTTCCATGGCCTTATCTGCTTCATCTGCCATCTTTGCCAAACGGGAGGCTTTTGCGTTTTGGTCATCTCGGTTTCGAGTTCTAGGCGAGGTGCCTTCTACTCGTTTCCGACCATGACCAGGTTCTTTCTCTGTGGGGAATATAAGCTTACGCTTTGCTTTGCCTACCGCCCTCGGTCGAGAATCTTCAGGTGAACGTTTGGATGCTGTGCTAGCATGGACACTTATAGTTGGTCCCAAACGATCTTTGGCAGATATTCGCGGTGCTGAATCACTGACAGCCATCGGCTGTCCTTCGGGTGTAGATGTTCTACTCTTCCCCATGAAAACTGGATAGAATAAAACAAGATGAGTGATTGAGAAATACTCAGGACACTAGAACTCAGCCCTCCTTCTAGCGCCAATGTTAACGCCAAGATCTTTCTCCACGTCCCAATCACGAAAAACGTCCTGATCCTGCACAGTAAACACGACAATACCACAAGCTTGACGGCCGGACCGCCGGGGGATAGCTCAGGCGTAAGAGTAAGTATGTCTGTTCACAAGGTTAACTCAAGAGGAAAAAGTCTAGTGCAATGTGAGTATGAATCGTGATAATCTATGGTCGTGTGTGTGTAATACATACCTCTCTCATGAAGACTTACTCGGTGGGAAATAATATCTTTGCCTGGAATATTGTGCCACCTACTACCATCTGACATATCCCCATGATCTGATGGGTTCTGCCGGCTGCATGAAATCTGTACATTGCTTTTTGCTGCTGTTTACATCGCCGGCCGGCTATAATCCCATCCACATTAATGTATGGCAGGTATCTTGGTCAACTGTCATACTATATCATCATTACAAATCAAAGTAATAGATATTAAATGACCCAATGGGTTGACCCATTGACCCAGCCCGGTTTCCATAGGGTTTAATGAAGTCAATATAATGATTGGGCCCAATGAGCCCAATGACTTAATTAATAAGTGAGCCCAATATACCCGGCCCAATATAAGAGAAATATCATGACCCAACATATAGATAGATAGATATATAGGCCTAGTTACTTGGGGATGTATTGCCCTTTTTAACTTTTGTTATTTCGTTATATTATTTTGTTAATTATTGTACCCTTCTTTAGTTTATAATTTTCTTTTTGTGATAACTTTCCCTTTAACCTACCCAGTGCCAAATTACATTTGCTGCTCTAGGAACCGGATCAAACCCACAAATCACATTTGCTGCTTTAGGAACTGGATCAAACCCACCATGTCTGGCTATTATGTATACACATGTGATAGCAATATTCAACCGTCAAGGATAAGGGCTGGCTGGCTCCTTCAACTACACACAATGTCATATATAGATCCTAATTAAAATAAAATTTATAGTATATTATTAATTGTTAGACTAAGAAACTCAAGTGACAATGCAATTAGACTAAGATAGATGGTTAGGATTATTTGTTAAATAAAATTTATAATATATTATTAATTATGTATTGAAACTCAAGTATTGAATACATACATATATATATATATATATATATATATATATATATATATAATAAAAGAAGCATTCTTAAAATAGATCATAAGTATACATGTAGAACCCAAAATAGAATAGCATTAATGACAAAAAAGACGCAAAAGAAACAGTTCACTGACCTTTTCATATCAAAAAGACTATTGCGTCACAAAATTCACTCAAGTCCAACACGATGGGAAACTAAGGTTTTTTTTAAATAAAAAAAAAAGAGAGGAAAAAATGGTATAGCTTTGACAATAATGGTTAGAATATTTTAGTAAAATACAGCAAAGTGGTCCTTCTCAATTTCAGCGGGCGAAAAGGACAACGTACCCGACCAAACCGCCTGTTCGTACTTACCTTATTCAGTGGCAATAATTTTTTTTTTTTAAAAAGGAAGAAAGTTTAACCATAGCTCTACGTACATAGCTATTTTAATCTCAGATTATAAAAGGGCCACTATTTAATCTAATATCCAATTAGGTATTATAATTTTTATTATTTTAGATTAAAATTTTATAAATAAAATTAACCTTTAATTTTGTTTAAATTAACCGATATATGTATATATTCTATTAATATATACTCAAATTAATAAGAATATGATATTATTGTTATTAGTGAAAAGTGTATAATAGTCTAGATCTAATTCTTTAAATAATTCTGGACAAAATAAATATAATATGACATTATTTTAAGTTATTCCATAAAAAACAAATTATGTGATGACTATGACTATTTAATTTTAGAATTAATAATCATGAAATTATAATGCATGAGAATATATATATATATATATATATATATATATATATATATATATAGAGTCCGGATCCAGTCCGGACTCCCGGATTTTGTTAAAATCCGGACTTTTTTTTTTTTTTTTTTTTTTGCTTTTTTTTTTTTTGAAACAACTAAAAAAAAAAAAAAATTTATGGAATTAAATTTTTACATTATACAGTGTTTTGGGTGTGATTTGGATGCCTATAACGAAACATGTCTGTACAGTCTGGGCAGACTGTACATACATTGGTTGGGGTAGGTATTAAAAACACACCCAAAACACTGTATTATTGAAAAATTTCAGTTCCATAAATTTTTTTTTTTTTTTTAGTTGTTCTACCAAAAAAAAAAAAAAAAAAGAAAAAAAATCAGGTCCGGATTTTCTCCCGTCCGGGAGTCCGGACCTGATCCTCTTTCTCTCTCTCTCTCTCTCTCTCTCTATATATATATATATATATATATATATATATATATATATATATATATATATATACAGACAGGATCAGGTAAGGGCTCCCTTACTTTGTTAAAATGCGAACTTTTTTTTTTTGATTTTTTTTGGTTTTTTTTTAAAACAACTAAAAAAAAATATTTAATATTTTATGGAACTGAAATTTTTCCATAATATAATGTGTTGGGCGTGTTTTGAATACCTATACCAAAAAGTGGTGGTACAGTCTGCCCAGACTGTACATACATATTTTTGTTATACGTACCCAAATCACATCTAAAACACTGTATTATGAAAAAATTTCAGTTCCATAAAATATTAAATATTTTTTTTAGTTGTTTTAAAAAAAAAACCAAAAAAAATCAAAAAAAAAAGTCCGCATTTTAACAAAGTAAGGGAGTCCTTACCTGATCCTGACCCTGACCCTATATATATATATATATATATATATAATTCTGGAATTATAATTTTTATAACCAAACATATCACAAGTAAAAAAATAAACGAAGGTCGATATATGAAAATTAGAAGTTAAGAATTTAATAATCTAACTCGCGTATCATCCATCATGTGTAAGCTTGACTAAAATAGTACCACCACTCCTTAATTCTAGAAGAAAAATAAACACATAATAGCCCGATCGAGTCAAACTACAAGAAATATAAATTTATTTATTAATTTTTTTTTGGCCAATTAAGATAGAAGATAAATTTCTAATTTGCATTATTCGACTTTTCACATTAAGAAACCAGAAGAGATAAATTAAGGGTGTGTAGCTAGGTTGAGGAATTCTTGTTTAGGGTCTAGCATGCATCTACCCACGTACTAAAGCTTAATTCTAATATCGGGTGCATTATATATATATATATATATATATATATATATATATATATATATATATATATAGAGTCAACAATTTGGATATCACTTGAAAACAAATTAAACTTGATCAGCTTAGTGTTTGATTTCATCATTCAAGATAAACAAGGCAAATCAAGGATGCCTTCCATTTGAACTTAACTAATTAAAACAACCGGATTCAACTCTGGTATATATGAAATCAAGCTAATTAGGCTAGTTTTTCATCACTCCCTTCAATTCATCCCAGAAAAACAATTTTTTATCGACCTTTTTTTGTTGAAAAGAAAGTGTCCCTTTTCTCTTGGTCACAATTTCATCAATCACTAATAAACAAATTTATTCATAATTTAAGATCAATAAACATGCATGGACCAACAATATATTCTTTAAATATTGCAAATTTTGTAAATAAAAACTTTTCTCTCACCATCTGTAGGTTATGTCACACAGATTAATTGTTACAAAGGTGAGATTTTACTGAGTTGGATCTCGTGATAAGACGTATAAGATGTCTTGTTATTTTTAATTGTGTCCTGTCCAACTTTGTTTGCAAAGTAAGTAATTAACGCAACCTAAATATTTTATTTCAAGGATCACATTATTGGATTAATTGGAGTAAAGAGAATTACATGCTAATATATGGAGTAATATATATATATATATAACAAGTGCCTGGCTAGCTATTTTTGTCTCTAGCTCCAAGTAAAATGAATAAAAAAAGACCATTTATAGCACATGGGTTTGAACGTGGTCAACCACGCAAAAAAGATACAAACAAAACCCCATGGCTAAAAAAACAAAGAAACTTCAATCTAAAAAAGAATTAAAGCCTCGGTCCAAAACTCCAAATACTCGATGAGAGATTACAAGACATAAATTTGTTTCTTCAGGAGGAGGAGGTCGGGAAAATTAAAGTGGAAGGTTGTACGTATGCTTATATATTTAATTAGCTAGCGCTTCTAATTAGTGAGTTTATAATTAGGATGATTGCATGTGAGTTCGAGTAGAAACTTGCAAACTTTTCGCCAGATCATTCGCATTCATGCAGAATTCTGCGTCCATCTGCATGTGGAAAGCATGGATATTAATTAATTGGAATGGATCAATTTTAAAGCCATTTTTCCTTCTAATTAAATATGGAATGAGATGGACTACTTAAATGCATAAATTTAATTAGTTACTAAATCTGCCTGCATAAGTTAATTAATTATAGTGTATTGATCATAGTTTTCATTACGCACGTATATAATGATGCGATAATGACATCATTTATATATGTATTTGGAAATCGTATATATCTGATACTACTAATTAAGAAATATAGTAAAACATTAGTACGTAGAATATATACAAATTAACTAAAAATTAAGGATGAATATATATAATTGGTTAAAATACCTTAGCAGTGATGGTGATATGGAGAGAACTGTTAGCAAATGGCATGGCACTACTACTAATGATAGTCATATGAAGCTTCTCTATCTCGCTTAACATTCTCACGGTGAATCCTGGAATTTTCTTGCTGTGGACTCTAAAGAGCACATTCCTCTCCCAAATTCGTACTTCAATCTCTGGAATATTAATGGGCTCATTTAGGCTGCAATCAAAGTTCTCATCCGATCCTTCATCAAGATGGATCCTAGATCTCTTCACTGACACAACCGCCTCTGATCTATCTTTTTCTCCAGCCTTTAAATATTCCTCAAGCGTCTTCACTCGCTCTTGAAGCTGTTTTATATATTTAGTTGCATCTCCAAGTACAGAAGCTTTGTCCATCTGCAAATATGTAAATTAACAATTAAATTTAAAGACATTGCAAAAGTACTTATAAATAACATTTGTTTGTTCATCTAGCTAGCTAGCTAGCTAGCGACCTAATAATTATCTCTCTATTGTACTCTTTTGAATTCTGCAACTCTTTTGTGATTGTTTAAGTTATTTTGGTGAAAACTATTAACAAACATAACTAAATTAAATAACTAATTAGGTGATCTAGCCTAAGTGGAGACAATTATAAAACAGAAAAATGGTTAGTTAATTAATTAGTACCTTCTTTAGACCAGGAATGAGAGCAGACAGAGCAATAAAGCGCTGGGTTAGCCTCTCTCGTCGTTTTCTTTCAGCAAGAACGTGGTCTTGAGCCTGTAATGGGGTTCTGCTAAAGGTGGAAGCCCTTTTGTTCGCTTCAGAAAATCCTAATACCTCATCCCCGTGAGAAATTGTATACGAGAAGTCTCCATTCCCATAATATGGAGCCATGATCTCTTTCTTAGGCTTGATAATATTGCAGTTGAGATTTCCATATAACTCATTTGAATGTGAATTTGCCTTGTCAAAAGATATAATCATGGCCGAGGAAGACTGGTTCGGAATTGTCTTCTTAGGGGTACTACAAGAGTTCCAATTGTTGGTCTTGAGCATTTTGGCAGCTGGCTTTTGATGAATTACAGATTGAAAAGAGTCAATAATTGGGATGCTTTTTGGAGGACTGAAAGATGGATAAACTGAGTAGCTGTCGGAAGATATAGTTGACTCAAACGTAAACGTATCATAATCATCTAGAGAACTCATTCGGCTTTGATGGCTCACAATGGGATCATCCATTTCCTACATATCAATTGAGTGATCAGAATTAAGTGTTATTGATTGAATCCAGTTGTTTATTATTTAATTCCTTCTGTTTGTGTATCTATATATATCAATTTTAATTATATTAATCGACAAAACAAAATTCTTACCAGTTCCGATAACCATAATGTTGATGAGATGTCCATTAATTAGTACGTACAGATTCTTATTGCTTATAAACTCAACTCAACTTTAAGTGGGAGTATCCTGGATTACTGCAAATAAACATGAACATAATTATATAGTGCAACGGACAAGTAGCTAGATGAGAGTAAAATTTTAAGTAAGCTAGCTAGCTGCTAGGTTGCTATATATATATATTTTTAAAGTACTGGAAAGAAAAGAAAATTTCAGAAGAGGAACTGAATTGAAGTCAAATTTTTTGGCAACTGATAAAAAGCTTATGAACTGAAAATCAAATTACAGCACAATCTATAAAATTATCGGGTTCAGCTTGATGAATTTCCAGACATTAAGAAAGAAAAAACATCATATATATGCTTTACATTATATATAAAAATTGAGTCTGAATGGTTTTAGGAAATAAAGATGGAAATATATATATTCCAATAAACTTTATGGTGTTACACTGGGATTAGTAGAAAAGTGTTTAATAGAAGCTTGAATGTATACTACGTACCTTTAAAGGGGAGTGGAATAATAAGCACAAGCTAGCTAGATTTTTGCAGATTATAATTAATAATTTCACCTCCTCTTCTGAGTCCTCTCTTCTTTATATAAAGATGAAAAAGAGTTGTACGTACCCCCAGCTGGCTTAAGACTAATATTAACTGCCTCTCACTGCACGTGTGAAAATGTTCACGTATTCAAATGGCGGCGCGTTTCTCTCTCCATTTCATTAAATTGCTTAAGACTCTAAAAAAGGGAATTAGGATTCTTTTCATTTAAATGAATTCAAGAGTCTTAATTTTATATTTTAAATTTAAAATGTGTTAAAATATAATATAAAAGATAATATTGTATTTAGTACGTAAAAATTATATATAGTACTACTACTATAATAATAATAATAATAATAATAATAATAATAATAATACTCCACTATATATATGGTCAAAGATGGTTTCTCCCGACCCGTGTTGCGGTAGCTCCCATTCTTTTGGTCATCAGATATGTACCGTAACTACCGCATTTATGCGTCATCGCATTATTCACATGGCGTTTAAGTAAATTATGACAATAATAATTGCTCATGCTGTCATGCATGTCGTCATGGTCTTTTTCTTTTTTCTTTTTCCTTCTCTTTTATTCCCTGTGTTAATCTCTATTTGTTTTACACACAAAAAAAGTTTCATTTATTCACAACAAGAGCTTATTTTTTGTGATAATAGTATAAAATAACGCAATATTTTTAAATTATCATTATAATTATATTATTTTAAAGGATATATATGTAATGAAAAATATTTTTTTAATAATTGTAAAATTTGTAGATGAGACTCTTTTAATTATATAAAGGGAGTATTATTCTTCCTCTGTTTCAAAATTAAATATAGGATCAATTTAGACCTTTCAATTTAAAATATCATTACACTCAAAATTTATATGAAAGTTCAATTTTAGACAGTACAATTGTTTTGAAAATTAATTTTTTTAAGGAGTTCGTAATAATTAATTTGATTGTTTTCATAAATTATATGAATATCTCAAATTATATATTTAAAAACTAAACTTGATCATATATTTTAAAATAATGATCGCATCTTCTTTCGCTCTACGATAACCACAATCTCCTAAAGAAATAGAAATATAATAAACTATTTTTTCTAAGCTAATTAGTTATTTATACTAGAGGTATAGAAAAAATAAAAAAATTAACACAATATTACTGCTCTTTATTTAATTAAAATGGGTAAAGAAGATTAAAGATAGTGGGCTGAATCATCAAAACTTTACACTTTTGCTTGAGGAGAATGTTGGTGTTTGTTGAAGCATTAAGCTTATAATTAACCATAATCTTAAGACACCGCCCAAGTAATTAATACTCTCTTCCTATTTTAATATAAGTCATTTTAGAATTTTATATAAATATTAAAAAAATGATTGTACTATAACATTAAATATAATATCATTTATTTATATTGTTATTGTATTAAAAAAATATATTATTTATTAGACAAAAAATAGTAAGAGAACCAAAATTATATTTAATACTTGGGGTAATATTGAAAATTAAGTAATTAATACTTACTTGAAATTCTCAAACTACTTATATTAAGGAACAAAAATACTCCTCTAAAATAACTTATATTAAAGGACGGAGGGAGTAGTAGTGAATCTTGATAAATGCCTCTTGTAATTAATAGTAATGAATCTTAGGGTGCAAAACTTCATAAAAAGAGCTTTAGACTTTGTGGTTGCAAGTGGCTACTCAATGAAAAAAAATAGAAGAGGAAATGTTGTGTTTGAATTGAAAGAATGGATGACAAAATGAAATGATTTTAAGTATATGTTTGGTTGTTATTGATATTGGATGTTATCATATAATGACAAAATTATCACATATATTTTTTCTATTAAAATGGATTTTACTACACCTTCTCCACATGGAATAAAAAAACAAAGAGATGAAATGAATTTTCATTTAATTGGAATAATTTATTCTCCAAAATGATTACCAAATACACTATTTTTATTTCATTCATTCATTCATCTATTTCATTCTCTCAATCCAAACGTATTGACGATCATGAGTCAATTAGCAACGTCATATCTTATTTAGAGTAATATATTTAATGATATATGTAGGGAATTGATATTTTCACAAGTAAATTTGATAATTCACAGGCTTTCTTCATATGAGTAGTAAATAGGATCCACCCTTATGTGAGAGAGTATCTTGTAGAACTAACAATTTCACTTGAAAATATCCCGTGATATATATATGTATATATATATATATATATATATATATATATATATATATATATATATAACTTAAGTTTAAGAGACTGATTCATTCTTACTAAGATTTCCAAACAAAAAATAAATAAATTAAAGAATACAATTAATCTTAGTATTTTAAATTAATTTGTATTTAGTGGTATATATTTTGCATCAAATGTAAAAAGGGTTTCATAAAAAACTTGCTAGAGATCTTATATGTGCCTGCACGATTGATCTGCAGCCTACCTCAATCCTTAGATATCTCTCTGATCAGGTCCCATTTGATCTCCAAAGATCTTTTCATAGGATTTTGTTGTTGTTGTTGCTAAATTGTGAGTATAAAAAAGGATCTTCTAGCTTCTCTTACTTATCTCAATTTTCCATTGTTGCCACCTGGTTGGCCTGTATATTTACTGATATCATGGGATGAGCTGATTAGGCCTTGTTCCCAATTAGTCAATTATTTCCTCAACGATCATAATAAACTCTTAATATTAACACTTATATGATAATTATCTATTTCAATAAGGTCTTTTCATTCAGGTGAATATTTTTTTTAATGTGTAAATTAACTTTGTTCATCTTTTAAGCAGAGAAGAAGTATTAATTATGGATGTCTAAGAATCAATCGATGTCAGATACTAATTAATCCTATAAATTAAATGCAATCAAAAATAAAGACACAAGAAAGAAGAGGTAGAATCATAATATAACATGGTTAAAAAGATACTGCTATCAATATTTCATTACAAGAGTACTGTATCTTATAATTACTTTAATAATTAAATTATTACTATATATACACCAACTTTGACTGCCCCTAAAAATATAAAAGTTTTTATATGAAAACTATGCTCCTTCACATTTGCGCATCATTGTGAGATCATCATTGCGCATCACTCCTGAAGACTAGTAATTAAGTTGGAAAGTTGGCCAACTTAACTTGGTCAAATCAACTGTGAAAAAATTAATACTCTCTCCGTCGTCGCCTCTGAAGAACAAAATATAATTTGTAAACATATTTTAAAAAATAAAAATAAAAGTAAGAGATTATTTTTTTTTATTTTTTTCTTAATAACCTTACAAAATTATATAAAACGATAATTATATTTTTTTATATTAATCAATTCGATTAAATGTCTTAATTATATTTTATTTTATATATTTATGAACAAAAATAAATTATACCTTTATTAATCTTCCAACTTTTGGGGATAAAGGGAGTAATCCCCCAATAGGTATGATCTAAAATCATATTTTGGGTTGCGTTTGCATTAATTTCATATATACTAACCATTTTTTTTTGGAGTATGTTAATAGTATGATTATAATAGGGAGAAAGGTAATATAAGACATGCATTAGTCATGGTTAAGGTTACTTAACAAAAATGACGTAATTTTGTATAAAAATTATGATTAAAGATTTTTTTTTATATAATTGAGTTGGGTATTCACATGTTAGTCAGTTTGTACGAAAGAAGTTTTAAAGGTATCATTAGTGAGAAAGTTACATAACATGAAGTTTTTCTTTGTAATCAATTGAGTATTAAAATTTAAGAGTCTCCAATATCAATTGGTATTTGACGTGGATTAGGCTACTAGATTAGAGGATTTGAGATAACAACGTAAAAATCTTGGTGTTATTTATTATTATGTATTTCCTTTTTCTTCATTTTTATATTGCTCTGCTGTTTTGCTTGAAGATATATTAATCTAGACACGTAATTAAACAGACAGGGTATCCTGTCTGATAGTAATTAACGAATAATATAAGTTAAAGCAGACACCAAAGCAGAGATAAAAAATCATTTTTTTTAATTATTTATCATTTTTAACTTAAATATCTATTCACCCCATTTAAATGTACACATACAAAATTATATATATATATATATATATATATATATAAGTTGTATTATTAATACAACTATTGGATAGACATGACAACGTCACAACAATTAATAATACAACTTATATATATATATATATATATATATATATATATATATATATATATATATCATTTGATATATATACAATTAGTTACACAACATGCTCTTGCCCGTTTTTCATTTAAACTTTTATGCATTCTTTTCATTATTTTTAATTTTCTTACCCATTTTTAATTTATCGAAACATGAAAAACGAATATGATTCTTTTACAGATCATTGAACATCATTAAGTCAATGAAGAGTACTTAGGTTACTAGATCTATAGGATCATTATATTATTATTTTAGTTTACTTCTCAACAGCACATCAATTTGTATTTTAAAATTAAGGACTTGATCAAATTTGAATCACTAAATTATGTACATGTTGAAAATGAGATTTGAAAATATTAAATATTGGAGTATTTTAAGGCTCAATTAAATGAAGGACCCATATTTCGAAAATGTCGGGTCTTTGCACCAATGTGTTCTCCTTCATGAGAAGTATAACTTGGTATATTTATGTGTTCAAATTTATTAAGAATTGAATGAAAAAAATTGACTCCAAAGTCACGTACTTAAAGTTGTAAATTACAAAAGTCCCACATAGGGCATTAGAGGGAAAATTGAAAAACATATATGTGGGATGTTTGCTCAATGGGAAGCCCCAAGGGGCACCCCACTTTTGTGGAAGGGAGAGGACCTAGTCAAGGCATGGTTGAAACCCACTCGCGCGCTGCCGTCCGGTCGGGCTGGGGACGTGGGCGGTGGGCGGGTTATGATATAAATTTTTTGGACAAAGTTTATTTAATATTTTATCAAATTTTGATAAAATAATTATCATGATACTACGTAGTTTTGCCTACAGTCATGATATTACGTAGTTTTGAAGCCTGACCTGAAACCAATGGAAATAAAGCCAATGAAAATATTTATCCTATAAATATACGATGTCTGCAATATATTGTTTTTCCGTTTTGGCATTTCCGTTTTCTGCTAATCCCATTTCTCGTTCTCTGTTCCTCTCCTTACCTTACAGAAAGTATATTTTATGTTCCATTGCAGTAATATTTTCCCGTTTTAATTCTCTGCTTTTCCGTTTCTGCAAAATCCTGTTATCTGTCAAAGGGTAGCAGTAATCTTTTTATCAGTTTTTGCATGCATCATTATATTCATACAGTTCACCCCACTTTTGTGTAAGGGAGAGGTCCTAGCCAAGGCATGGTTGAAACCAACATGCGGGCCGCCGTCGTCATGTCGGTCGGGCCGGGGTCGTGGGCGGTGGGCGATGGGCGGGTCATGATATTAATTTTTTGGACAAAATTTATTTAATATTTTATCAAATTTTGATAAAATAATTATCATGATACTACGTAGTTTTGCCTACAGTCATGATACTACGTAGTTTTGAAGCCTGACCTGAAGCCAACGGAAATAAAGCCAACGGAAATATTTATCCTATAAATATACGATGTCTACAATATATTATTTTTCCGTTCTGGCATTTTCGTTTTCTGCTAATCCCGTTTCCCGTTCACTGTTCCTCTCCTTACCTTACAGAAAGTATATTTTATGTTCCATTGCAGTAATATTTTCTCGTTTCCATTCTTTGCTTTCCCGTTTCTGCAAAATCCTGTTATCTGTCAAAGGGTAGCAGTAATCTTTTTATGAGTTTTTGCATGCATCATTATATTCATACAGTTCAGTACATAACATATTGTTGTGTTCGTAGAGTTCTTAATTTTGAAGTGCTGCTTCTAATTAAGAACTGAAAATTCGTTTTATCTTGGAAGCAATTATTCATTTAATCCTTTAGCACCAATGAGGGAATAAATTTACTTTAATGAAACTTTGTGAATTCAAATGACTCAAATTTATTTATATTTTATAATTCTATTTTAATATATATATATATATATATATATATATATATTAAATAATACTATATATTACGGAATACAGTACATATGTCTGACATCACAATCCATAAAGGATATGGGGTCTACACTCTAATTGGCGCTGACTACTGTTTGCTGGATGTCATTAATTTAGCCCGAGTGAGTTACCAAGTTAACCATATTGTGTCCCATTTTGTGTGACATGTCCAATATTATGCACAATTTTACAATAGGAATCTATTAACAGAAAGATTTATACATACAAACTGATTATTATCGATTTAATTTTGGTCAATTGATTAATACAATATCAAAATATAGATTGCGAGGTATTTTTTTGCGTGTCAACACTATTTATTATTCAATTGACCAACTTACCATAAAATTAACTTCATAATAACCGGATCCATATATACATATTTTATATCTAACATTTAATTTTTTCCATGTATGTTAATACTTTAAATCTACTTTTATACATTATTACCCTTAAATATACTTTTATACATTATTTTTAAAACGCATAATTAATGTTGATGGGTTGCACTGAACGTATATTAGGATTTCAAAAATGGAAAGAGTAGGCGGACATTAGGGACAAATCTTATATTCCTTTCGTTTAAGAGTCACATTTAGGGATCAACATTACTTTATTTGAATTTTTGCAAATTAGGTTCATTAGTACTCGCACTAGTTCCTCCTAGGTGCTTGGTTCTCATAAATTCTACTCCAACTAAAGCTTAATTCATATTGCTCCATAGATTGGCCTTAAGCCCATAGCACAAGCTAGGTCGTATTTAACCTTAATTATACTATCTCTATTCCATAATAATAATCGTTTTAGTTTTATACATATGAATTAATTAAAAAAATCATTTAATACTATCATTAATAATTAAAATTTATATACAATTTTATCACTACCCCTTTATGAGAAGTTAAAATTATTGATACAACAATTAAGAAAAATTCTTGGAACAATGAGAGAAATTAAGGGTAATATAAAAAAATAAATAATTTATTATCGTAGAAAGTTGTAAACCATAAATAAATTGAAATATTTTTTTTTCTTCCTAAAGAATCAATTACAGTAAAACCCTTATTTATGAATATTCTATATAAGAATAACCTCTACAATATTATAAAAAAATTTGGTCCCAATTTGGGCCAGTTATAAATAAGAATAACCTCTAAATTGTAATATATTATGTAAGACCCCAACTTATTATTAATAAAATTTAATTTTCTCTATTTATTATTTTGAAATAGTAAGGGTTGATTTGATTAATGTGGATAGTTATGGGTAAAATACGTAAATATTTCAAAATAAGCAAGTGGTTATAAAATATTCATTGTTGTCGGGGAATATTCGTACGACGGCACAGTCATGTGTGGGCCCCATAACGGAAAGCGATTGGATGAAGAAAACGACAAATATAAGTTGTTTAAAAATAACGACGTAGTTGTTACCGTTAAAACTGTTAAAATAGTCGGTGGTTAAAACACAGTAGCACACGGTATTGCACCAATTATTGATTCTTACGTAAGAATGCACTACTCAATAATGGTTACAGTAATTACTGTTCAGTATTTTATTTTATTGATTCAATAATTGCTGCGTTGATTTTTTTTATATTACTGTTATTTCAATAATTGTCACTACACAGTATTTTTTATTATCGAAGCAATAATTCGTATTATCTGAATAATATTATTAGATAACATTATTGGCAATGTCTAGAAAGTTCTGTCTAAGGAGAGGTTTGGTCACCTAATTGCGCGCTAGTAAGAAAAAATTCTTATTGGAAAGCCCCCTCTTTCCTGGGAACGGCTTGGTTGCCAGTACTGTGATTCTGTAATATTATTTGTGAATAATTAATTATTAATTCATATGATGAGAAAAATATTGATTTTATGTGGATATAGATGGAGAAAATTTTTATGTGACAATTGTTGAAAATTAATATTTTATCTTTTTCTGATAAAATATTTCATTTAAATATATTATTTTAATAATATATTAACGGTGATATTTTTATAATGAATGTGGGATATGTGAGTATATGAGGAGGAAAAGTATTTTTGTGGCATTAAATGTTTAACACATATTTTGTGTGTTGGTGGACACAATTATTGATCGATATTTGATTATAGCCTGTAAAATCTCCCGTTTGTGAATTTCGGTCAATTTCTGTTTAGAATTTGGAAAAAATTTCTTCTGTAAAGTTGTAGAGAATTGAATTTCCTATAAAAAGTCGCAAGATTCGAATTTTCTGATAAAAGGGCTATTTATTATGAATTATTGAAGTTCCGAAATAATTAATTTTTGGAAGTTTAAAATATTTTTAATTACAAAAACATTTTTTTTATTTTTGAAACTCATTTAACATGTGTAGGAGCTGAATTCAGTTGGAAAGTGTGTGTATGAGGTTTTGGAAAATATATATTAATATTATATTAAATTTTCTGCTTTGGTGTTCTAAACATTTTTCTATAAATAGGGTGCTTAGGTTATAATTGAAAATCACACTAGAAACTGAAGTTTTCTCTCTCTATATTATCGAGCGTATTCTTGTGAGTATTTTGAGTATACTTTGAGTATTGCTATACGGTGCAAGTTCAAATCATAGCCTATATCCGGTGTTTCAACTAGAAGTATTGTCTTTCGAGGTAAGGGATGTTATTTTATTCGAAAATGATATTATTTCTTCAATATCATTATGCCGAATTATTGGTTGGAAATTTTTATCAAATTTGAAACTTTTTCATGTCGGGGTTACTATTCATGAGTTACTATTCACGAGTACTATTCACGAAGCATGATGATGTTTTTTGTGAAATTTCTATATTTTGGTGTCGGAGTTACTATTCACGTATACGACACTATTCACGAATACGACACTATTCACCGAAAAATAAAATTTCTTCTTTTCGTCCAAAATATCTATTCTGGATACTAGCTTTGATTGTATTCATGTTTTGATCATTCTTGAATTTTACTCCACTCTGATTACTTATGAAGTATTTTTGAACTTGAATTGTTTAAAATACGAATCCTTAATATTTATTCATTTGTTTCACTGAATTCATTTCCTTTAAAATATTTTTCATCATCCTCAGTTCTAAATGATGAAATTACTGAATATCTTTGGTCTGTAGTGCAAAAATGAATGATTTCTTGATGAATATCTTTGGCCCGTAGTGCAAAGATGAACAGGTGTTGAGATGAACCTGACCGACTGATTAATATCTTTGGCCCGTAGTGTAAAGATAAACAGGTGTTTAGATGAACATGACCAACTGATGAATATATTTGGCCTGTAGTGCAAAGATGAATATTTGATTCCAGATATATATTAATTGATGTTACATGGATAAAATATCGACGATGAACTTTTAAATTCATATATAGAAGATAGTAGTTTGCATTCTCTACTTAACTCTTCTAATGAATTGTTGTTTCCGCTGCAGTTGTTGATTTAAAACTGGTTGTCTATTGTATTCTATTAGATTTTTCCCTGTTGAAGACTAACGATAATTTGTTGTATATTATCTTAGTCATAATATTCTTTACTGGGCTAGTTGAGCTCACCCTTTTCCTTTTTGTTCTATTTTTCTTCTCAGGAGGCGAGAATGTAGCGAGTACTAGTCGGGGTATGGAATGCAGGTTCTAGAGAGAGTTGTTTAGTAGTGCTCACCATTTTTGTAAAATAATGTATCAATAATTATGATGAGGATTTATTTGCGTGTGGATATTGTCTAGACAACAATATCTGTATTAAAACTCACAGTATATATGTTGTTGTATTTTTCACAACAAATGTATTAATAAAGTTGTAATTATTTCTGTACTATGTATTTGGCGACTCAGAATGGGTTGGATGGAATGGACCTATTTTGGGGGCGTCACATATTATATACTTTTTAAGTTTCGTATTAAGAAACTATACCTCTATATAGTAATAATTTCATAAATATATCTATCTAATAAAATACAAATGATTTTAAATTTTCCGCTCACTCAATAAATTATCTGGGCCGTCCAAAGTTTGAGATAAATCCCACCGTCCATACATCTATCTAATAAAATACATATATCTATCTAATCTATCTAATAATGATTTTGAATTTCCCGCTCACTTAATAAATCATCTGGGTCGTTCTAAATTTGAGATAAATCTCACTGCCTATACAGTGCCGGAGGCACGAGACCCAGCTAGTATATATATATATATATATATATATATATATATATATATATATATATGGGTCCGGATCCTGTCCGGACTCCCGGACAGGTGTAAAATTCGGACCTTTTTTTTTTTTTTTTTTTTTTTGTTTTTTTTTTTTTGAAACTACTAAAAAAAAAAAAAAAAAATTTATGGAATTGGAATTTTTACATTATACAGTGTTTTGGGCGTGATTTGGATGCCTATAACAAAACATGTCTGTACAGTCTGGGCAGACTGTACATACATTGGTTGGTGTGGGTGTTAAAAACACACCCAAAACACTGTATTATTGAAAAATTTCACTTCCATAAATTTTTTTTTTTTTTTTTTAGTTGTTCTACAAAAAAAAAAAAAAAAAAAAAAAATTTTTTTCAGGTCCGGATTTTCTCCCGTCCGGGAGTCCGGACCTGATCTTTATTCATATATATATATATATATATATATATATATATATGAGAGAGAGAGACTATTAATTTTAGAAGACTATACTACATTTCCAATAAAGAATTATATTTTCCTATAAAAAGACTACATTTTCTATAAAGGACTATATTTCCTATAAAAGACCATATTTTCTATAGAAGACCACATTTTCCTATAAAAAACTATTTTGCATAAATATTTTTTAAATAATAATTATTAGGGAATTCTTATTGATTTTTTTGTTAAAGTGAATATTTTTTGATGTTCAAAAAATATTTTATATCAATACATCTATTTAATTATAACCACTCAATTAGAATACAAAAATAGTTTGATTCTAAGTTTATTCTCAAATAGAAGTTTTATTGTATTATAAAATGAGGGTAATATATAATCATGGTAATCTAACACGTTTAGCTTTGATTGACGTAGATATATGAATTAATTGTAACATTTCTTTCGGGGCATTAATTAACTTTCTAGAAACTACTATACGCGTAAATATAGAAAAAGAGTGAAGGGACCACGAACTTAATTGCATTAATCTATAACCACAATCATACTAGTACTATTATACTACTCCATAATTTCTGCTGGACTATCATTTTCAGAATTATTTCTCGGGATTTTATTATTTTATTACCTTCTTATAGATGTGAATCTTTTCATATCAAGCTCCAAGTTTATTTAATTTTAGATCAGGTGTGAATGATTCTTATCTCGTCAACGAGCTAGGTAGACAAGACAGAGAGATAGTAGAAGCAAAAAGAAGAAAACGACAAAAAGCTATTACACGTGGAAACACAAGGAATGATGTATCCATATATATATATATATATATATATACAACTATAGGAAGGGAACCCTCCATAATTGTTGACCACTTAATTGGAGGGACCCCTTTGTCTTCTTCTTTGAACACAGGTACGTAATTAAGCTTCAATATTTTCAAGCTAGCTAGGGTTCCTCCTTTGAAACATTTTCATTCTTTCAAAATAATGAAAACCTAGAGCTGTTTATTAATGTCATATGTATATATATATTGTTTTACTACATCAGGATCAATATTTTCATCCATATCTCAGCACAATTAATGGAAATGTCAGTAGTAAGATGGAACTCCCAACAGGTAACAATAATGACAATTTAATTTTATCATCATATCGACTTATCAATGGAGTAACATTTATTGCACGTACATCTTGAATTAATCTTGCTTATAGTCCAATTAATATTTAATCTTTTAGTATTTTTTTTCCATGGGATTAATTAATTTTAATTTACAGGCAACGGCTGATGAGTGCAACTTCATGAACAACTTCGAGTTGAACTCGCTTGGATTCGATGCATTGGATGATGAGTTGACGGCGGAACAGTATCTAGTATCTTCATCTGAAGAGACTTTCCAAAAGTCGTCGTTATCTCCCGATTGCTACACCTCTTTCCTTGCTATGGATCAAGAAAACAAGATTAATCATAGCATGACTACTGATATTTCTGGTCATGGCTTTGAACGACCTACAAAGCAAATCAAAACTAACACTTGGAATTCAAAACAACATAATCTATTAGCTAAAGATCATTCTTCTTCGCCCTCATCTTCCCACCTAATATCGTTTGCGAATTTTAGTTCACAGCCTACCGATTCTAGAACTGCATCTTGTGTAGATCTAGTCTCCCCCGTGTTGGTGCCCTGCAAGGATGAGCTACTCACATATGAAGATTTGACCCAAACGTATAATTTGGATGATAGAAACATCATCTGCTCATCTAAAGGTGGTCAGGGGACTAAGAGGTCTGCTACTACTACAATACTGTCTAGAACTCCTTCACATGCTCAAGATCATGTTATTGCAGAAAGAAAAAGGAGAGAGAGGCTCACCGAGCGCTTCATAGCTCTTTCTGCTATTGTTCCTGGCCTGAAGAAGGTACGTATATATATACAAGTACTTAATTATGTGTATACTCCAACATGCTCCCCTCCTTTAATTCTCTTCTTTACCGAAAATCATTTCAGATTGCTCCTATATTTAAATATATTCTAATTTCTTAATTTACTCCTTAACTAGTCCTTAAAAACGAGTCCGCTTTTCAAAAATCATGCATATGACTGAACATTATTTCGCTCTAAGTTTGATGAAGTAGTCTCTCATTTAATTTAGGATGAAAAACTACAATTAACATTTTTCATAACCATATACTATGTTGGACTAATTAATTAAACTCCATTCATATATATCTTACTGTTTGTACTTGATTAAAGTTGGACAAAGCATCAGTACTTGGAGATGCTATCAAGTACATGAAACATCTTCAAGAACGTGTAAAATTACTCGACGAACAAATCAAGAAGAAGAAACTGGAGGTGTCATTTGTCTCTTTAAATAGTTGTCACCTTCCAGATTACGATGATCACGATTCATCTTCAAGTGATGTCAACTCTAGCGGCTGCTTAAATAAAGCACTTCCGGAAATAGAAGCTAGAGTGTCTGAGAAGAATGTGCTCATTCGAATACACTGTGAGAAACAAAAAGGATTCATACCCAAAATGCTGAGCGAAATAGAGAAGCTTCATCTCATGGTCATTAACACTAATGTCTTGCCATTTGGGGATTATGCCATAGATGTTACCGTAGTTGCTCAGGTAATTTTAATCAATCAATCGCTATATATTACGCATATCCAAGTTTATGTGCAAGTAAATAATTTCAATTCCTAGTTTTATATATATATAGACTAATTATCGAAGGAAATATTTGATTGTTGCAGATGGACGATGAATTCTGCTCAACTGTGAAGGATCTTGTGAGAAATCTACGATCAGCCTTACATTAATTTTAGTACCAATTAAATTTAGCATGCTCAAAGAATTATCAAAGTTCTCGATAGATCCCAAACGTGCAATAAATCCATGGAGAGAACGACCTTGCTAATTGCTATAGTTGTTTATCACTACTACAATGTTAGACCATGTGCCATTTATTATATATTTGCATGTTTTGCCGTAAAATTCAAAGTGCACGAGGGTTTCCATATTCTCCCTTTTTGAATGGTCATTTCAACATCATGTTTAGCTACTGCATGCATGTGCTGTAAAAATTTCCTATATACTTCTAAATTTATTGCATGTTTAGTTTAATTAGTAGTGTGATAGTATACTCCTATATATGATAATTGGATTGCATGTCATGAACACTTAAAAAGAATATTATGTCATTTTATCTTATAATAAAAAAGTACACTTTATTTCGGATGAACGAAATAAAATTTGCACATATATTAAGAAAAATGAAAAATAGAAAAAAGAGAGTAACAAATATCCAAATTTATCTATAGTATTGTTCTCACAAGATTATATAAAGTGATGAGTACTTTTATTTTTTTATATTAATAAATCTAACTAAATAACTTAGTTACCATTCATTTGCAAACTAAATAAATAAAGTGGTATTTATTTCAACTTTTGAATTCAAAAGTTACCCAAAGTTAAAAACTGAGTACAAGTACCTTAATGCATGAAAAAACTGAAAGCTAGAATCATCTCTTAAGGTGCTTCTCAAATTAAATTCTTAGCTTTTCAACTCCTAAACAAATTAATTTTTTTTGCCAATATATCCTTAATTTCAATTATAAAATTACATAACTATGTCATTAATATTACAATACCACAAGAATTTAGCTGTCATTTTGTTGGACTAAATGTCATTCACTATATATATATTGGGTCTCTATCCACAGCAACTGGTTGTTGGGGATCAATCTCTTTTATCAAATATATATCCACAACAACCGGTTGTTGTGGATGGAGACCCATATATATATATATATATATATATATATATATATATATATATATATATATCAAATATTATACTCCCTCCGTCCTCCAAATTAAAAGGATGAGCAAATTAAGTATAACTTGTATAAAAAAAAGTAAAAGTAAAAAAAAGAGAGTAATTTTTTTTAAACTTATCTTTAATAATCCCACAAGATTATATATAAAATAATGAATACTATTATTTTTTTATATTAATATATCACTAAATGACTTAGTGATCGTACTTTATCATTATCATATACTTTATCTCATGGCAAATAAATTTGTAGCGTGGCCCACAAGTCTTTGTTTTTAACACTTTTGAATTAGAGAAATGATATTTCCACAACAGTTTTTGATATTTTCACAACAGTTTTTGATATTTTCACACGAAAAGTGTCGCTATAGATCCTATAACGACGATTTTTACATCTACAACGACACTTTGCGTGTGTAAATATCAGAAATTGTTGTGAAAATATCGCTTGCCTTTGAATTAACCTTCTTTATGCATGTCTATATATGTTTGCAAAAATCATGCAGTTGTTCAATGCAATGAGATATTGTATGTGCCTCTGTGTAAACTAAGCGGAATTGCCTATTAAACCTTTGTTTGAATCTGCAACACAAAATTGGTTGTATAAGTACGTCCCAATTTATATTCTACTAGCTTTCTTACACGGCCACACGGGTATTCCTTTTTATTATTTTCTTCATTTTTGGTATATAACAATGGGATCCGGTTAACATGAAGTTAATTTTTGAGTAAGTTAGTTAATTGGCCAATAAAATGATGACACACATTGAACCTCGCCTGTGTGTCAGTATTATATTGGTCAATTGACCAACTTACCAAAAAATGAACTTCATACTAACCACTTCCATAACAATGTATGATTGGTTGATCTCTATGTCATTAGTCAGAATATAACACTTGCCATTAGGATTTGAACATCACGAATATGAATGATTCATTGTTTGTTAAATATAAATACTACTATCTCCATTCCATAATAATTGTATTTTTAATTTCATGCACGTGTGAATTAAAAAAGTCATTTAATACTACTCCCTCCGTCCCAAATTATCTGCTGTTTTAGCAAAAAAAACTTGTCCCACAATATCTGCTTTTTTAAGTTTCAATGCATTTTTTCCATTTGTTTTTCAAATTTGCCCCTTTATCTTAATTGTTGATAATCATTACTCTCATTAATACCTCTCCTCTTTTTTAAACATCCACATTCATGCCTCTCTCTCTTCAATTAATAATTGTTTCTCTCTATATCTCTCTTCAATTAATATGCTGCTTTCTCTCTCTCTCTCCAATTAATTAGCTACTTTTTCTTTCTCTTCAATTAATAAAAAAGTCAGCACAAAGGGTATTTTAGTATTTTTATCATACATATTGGTATCTGTGTGAAACTCTAGAACAACAGATAATTTGGGACGGAGGGAGTATCATTTAAGAATTAAAATTTATAGGGAATTCCATCACTACCCTTTATGGAAAATTGAAAACTATTAATACCAGCAATAAAATTTATTGGAAAAATGAGAAATAAAATTTATTCTCCTAGAAAGTTGTAAACGACAAATAAATTGGAATAAATTTTTTCTTCTAAAAAGATAATTTATTTTCCTATATTACCCCTAACATTTTTTTCATTGTCACAAGAAATTTTATCTCTTTATATTAATAGTTTTCAATTTCTCATAAAGGGGTAGTGTTGGAATTTCCTACAAATTTTAATTCTTAAATGATACTAGTTTTAAATGACTTTTTTAATTTATGTGTATGAAGTTAAAAAGAGAATTATTATGAAACTGTTGACGGAGTATTTAGGAGTCAGCATTAACAGATTTGAGCACCACAAAGTACACTAATGATTCATTATTTGTTAAAAAATATACTACTCCCTCCGTTCTTAAAAGATTGTTGTTTAAGGTTTTGGCACATAGATTAAGGAAGTGTCATTTACCAAGTAAAATTTGTTTGAAATTCCATCACTACCCCTTTATGGGAAATTGAAAACTATTAATACAAGGGAGAGAATTTCTTGGGATAACAAGAGAAGGTATGACTAATACAGGAAAGTAAATAATTTATTCTCCTCGAAAATTGTAAACGACAAACTTTTTGAAACAAATTTTTTCTCCTAAAACGACAATCTTTTAGGAACGGAGGGAGTAGTACTGTAGGAATATGAACATTAAATACTAGTACTCCCTCCATTCCTATATATAAGACGTTTTAGACATTGTCACAATAACTAAGAAAATGATTGAAAAGCATTAACTCTACTATGAATTGTCTATAATACCCTTCACCTCACTTATTTCATTATCTCATACTCTCTCTTCAATACTAACAGATTAACAATTTACTAAACTTACTCTTAAAAAAACTCAATAGTCATATTTACTCTTTTTTTTCCTCTCTCTCCCCATAAAACACCTTAATTATCAAAATTTTAAACTCCACTCCTCTCCCTCACAATTTAATTTACGGTAGTAGTACTCCATTTAAAAAAACTTTGTTTCAGTACTTATTTTTCATTTTAAATTGGCGCCCAGCACTATAAATTTTTTTGTTTAATTTTTGATTTTTCAACTTTCCCACCATTTTTGTTTATAAAAAACTATGTAGGCCACATGAATTTTTAAAAGAAAAAATACAACTAACTTCAACATGATAACAAGTAGAATTATAGATTTAAATATTCTTCCAAGTGATGAAGAAAGTCCAATGAATGAGTTGAATGAAAATCAAGAATTTTTGAGAAATAATTTTGATTTGAATGTTGATATTAATTTTTGTGGAGAACTATCATCCATGGTGTTTGTGTTTAAACAAATTCTGTGAGAAGATCTCCATTAAAGAATTCATATATATGGAGGCAAAAAATATTTGAAAAATGCAATTTTTTAACACCATAATTAATCTGAGAAGTGGAAGAGACCAAAAATTGCTGAAAATTAAAGACATGATCAACTAGAGAGAGAGGGCAAAGAAAAAAAAGTTGTAAAAGTTTTGTTGGGAGGAGAGAAAGCCTTAAGATACGGTAATGATAAATATGCATCAAAAAATTAGGTGGAGTAATAAGGGGTAATTTGGGAAAAAAAGTAATTAATTCTCCTAGATAACTACAAATGACAAATAATTAGGAATATAAAAAAAAGCCTAAAACGTCTTATATATAGGAATGGAGGGAGTACTCCCTCCGTTCCTTAATATAAGTCGTTTTAAGGTTATGCACAACCATTAAGGTAATGATTGTATAGCATTAACTATAATATCAATTGTCTATATTACCCTTGTATTGAAATAAGAGATTGTTATTTAATGGGCAGAAAATATTGGGATAACCAAAGTTACATTTAATATTAGGGGTAATATTAGAAACTAAGCAATTAATGCTTACTTGAAATTCTAAAACGACTTATATTAAGGAACAAAAACATTTCTCTAAACGACCTATATTAAGGAACGGAGGGAGTAGTATTTATTTTTACTAGTAGTAATACATTTGGAAGTGAGCATAAATTACAAAAGTTGGTGAATGAAAATCGTAAACGGGTACCGAAACAGGATTGACTTCAAGTATAGTTTTATAGTTGATGTTAGATTTTGTGTCAACAACTCTGGTGGTTTCAAATTAATGATAACATTATAGTAGTCAATATATAATTTATTTCAACATATTTTACACCCTCCATCCAAATATTGCAAATATTTTTTAAAATTTATTTTAAAGTCAAAATATTTTTGAATTTAAAATTAATATGATTTATTTAATTATTAAAAATAATAATTTTTGTAATTAGTATCACTCTTTATATAGTTAACTTTTAAAAAAAAATTTAATACGGATTTTATATAAATTTGGATAATGATATATATTACGAAATGTTTTAGTGAATAAGTATTAGAGATAACTTGTTTGGAAAGATATCATCATGAATTACTAAACCAATATTTATATTTTAATTAAGGAATAAACATAAAACCAAAATAAATTTAGACAACGAAACCGCGTCTTAACCATTGGAAACATTGGCTTCTTAGAAATTGGATGGAAAATTAACTTGTACCAAGGCAAATAAAGGTGGAGAGGGTTAATTTATTATCGTATTAGAACATGCATATATAGATGTTGTCAACATGGTTTAATAATTCAACCAAATTTAAAATTTCCTCCCAAACAAATTAAAGGAAAGAAGTAGAAAAAGAGAAGAATTAACATAACAGGAGAGAGTACTATTTTAAATTCAATGTGTGCAATTGAGAATAAGAAATGCAAGTTAATACGAGTTTATGGCAGTTTCCCACGGCGCTTTTATACAAGCTAGCTAACACGAGTACATATATATTTTTATATGTGCATGTCACACGAGCTTTGAGAAAGCTGATCGTACTTCTTCCACGAGCTCATAATTCGTTGTTATGCAAAATTTAGCATCTATCTGCAAATTAAATCCAAGGAAAATAAATCATCATCATATATATATACTAGGATGGTTTAATTTCTCATAAATATATAAAAAGATAATATTTTCCTACATATTTGTAAATTTTGCAACTAAGTCTCAACTGAACTAGTAACAGATATAATAGGAGAGAGATCTAGTTGATGCAAGTACCTGAGCTGTAATGGTTATGTCGAGGCTGTTATCAAATGGAATGACGCAGCAATTGATGATAGTGAGGTGAATCTTCTCCAATTCGTCGAGGAATTTAAGTACTATACTACTCCCTTTTGGTCTCTGGCAGTGTATTCTAATAAGTACGTTCTGGCCACGAACTCTTGCTTTGATATCAGAGAGTGGTGGAAGCTGGGGGCTATGGTGTCATCACCATCTTCAGATAACATTAGTGTTTTCTTTTTTGTAACAATTGGTTCCTCCGATTGTTTACATGCCTCTTCCTCGAGTACTTTCTCACGTTCCTGGAGTTGTTTTATGTATTCAACAGCATCCTTCAGGATAGAAGCTTTGTCCAACTGTAAGAGAACGTCATATTCAGATACAAAACTCAGATGATGTAGCTTCTTTTTTAAACTCCATATATATGGCTGTTAATTAGAATATTTGAGAGAGATGCTACTTTCTCCCGTTGATCCTTTTAATTACTTGAAACGTGAGCTAGCTAGCTAGAATAGTTAAAAAATACTGGCTATTTTTTGGGTGCATATATATATATATATATATATATATATATATATATATATATATATATATATATATATATATATATATATATATATATATATAAAAGGATAGGAGGAGATTTTACACTTAACCCAAGATTAGATGAATCATGTGAACTGTATATTTTATCTTAATTTCATTTTGCTATTACTTTTGTTGCATTTTAATTGCTTAGACATCGATCATAGTTATATATACAGAAATATAAATTGAAGATAAAACATGAATGCCAAAGCATTAGATAATAAGCCATCAATTAGGAATTTAACTTACTATGTACGTACGTACCTTCTTTAAGCCGGTATGTGAGCTGAAAGAGCTATGAATAACTTGTTCAGCTTCTCTCTACGCAATCTTTCTGCTATAACATGCTCTTGAGCATGTAAAGGACTCCTATTTATGCTGCTATCAATCCTTTTGATCTCCTCACCAAATTCCGATGCATAGTTTTTGTTGTGCGAAAGTTGAGACTGCATCTTGTGGGAAAACTTGAATATTTCTTGAGGCACCAATTCATCCTTGGACTTTTTAGGGAGGTTCAAACAAGCATAAAACTGATGTTGTTCTAGTGGTGGTACTGAGTTAGGGTACCCAAAAGCAATGAAATTTGTTGAATTGGAAGTAGAAGCATTTGAAGTACTTATCATTTGTTTAGAGTAGAAAGAGCAGTCATATTCTGTCTTGAGGCTCTCGATGCCAATATTACTCATCATATTATCAAGGGGTAAGCTCTGAGGATTCGAAGTTGGGTAAGCTGAGTAGCTCTCATGAGAATATGAAGACTTCAATTCGTACAGATCATAAAGATGGTTCATGATCTTATTGTAAAGAAGGATCATTCCGTAATAATACCCTGCGCGCAGAGATGATAAAATTAGAAGGTAGCCAATTTATATGGTGGCTTAACCTGGTAAGAGTTTGAAAAACCACACACACACACACAGATGAATTAATGTTAACAAATTTCACCTTGCAGCTGTAGCAAATAAAAATTACATACATAAAAATAGCTTCTTAGAACTAATATCTGTCTATATATAGCTAGTATTGGAAGTTTTATAAAATTAATAAATTTAGTACTTCGATCAAAAAATCAAATCAAATTCTTTCCTTTTGATGAGTACTATATATAGCCTCTCGTTCTTTATGTATTTAATCTGGTAGATGCTTCGATTACTAGCAATACCGCACAGAAACACAGAAATCTCCTTCTATATCTCTCTATGCTATGAAAAAACAAAAACATCAAAATTTACTTGACAGATTTATGACAATGATGATGATTCAATATTTACTACAAGAACCGAGACAAAGATCATATACTATACGGAGTATCAAAAAAGGCACAAAAAAATATATATGGCGAATAACATGCAGAACTCTTGACAAATAGTACGTACTTATATCTTCAAGTAAAAGTAAAAGAGTCGGAAGCTTACCTTCAAACTTGAAATAAAAGCAATTAAGTTTTTTTTCCTTTGCTTTCTCCTGTAAAATAAATGGCCCCAATGGAGAATTCTCCTTTCCTTTTGTATTTAAGTTCGTTGTACTGAATTAATTCTTGCGACAACTTGTCCTCCTAGCTCAAACCCTTTTCCTATTGTGGCATCTCTCTCTTTATATATATATATATATATATATATATATATATATATATATATATATAGAACACGGATCAGGTCCGGAGTCCCGGACCTGATCCAAAATCCGGACCCTATTTTTTTTTTTGTAGAACAACTAAAAAAAATAATTATGTAACTAAAATTTTTCCATAATACAGTGTTTTGGGTGTGTTTTTAATACCTACACCAACCAATGTATGTACAATCTGTCCAGACTGTACAGACATATTTTGTTATACGTATCCAAATCACAACCAAAACACTGTATTATGTAAAAATTCAAGTTCCATAATTTTTTTTTAGTTGTTTTAAAAAAAAGCAAAAAAAAAAAAGGTCAGAATTTTGTTAAAATCCGGGAGTCCGGACCTGATCCAGACTCTATATATATATATAACCTTGCAATAATTAATAAGCGTGTTTGTGACGCTCCCAAAATTAGGTATACATCATCCATCTTGGGTCGCCAAATACATGGTACAGAATTCAAATACAACTTACTAATACAACTGTCGTGTACAATACGACAAAACTAAACTGTGAGTTTGAATACAATTATTATCTACTAGAGATTATACAAACTCAAAAGGAGTCCTCATTACAATTATTATCACACTATTTCACAGAATAGTGAGGACTACTAATGCTATCCTCTGGACCATTACTCCGTTCCCCCGACTCGTCCCAGCTATATTCTCATTTCCTGAAGAGAACAGTGAAAGAAAGGGTGAGCTCAACTAGACCAGTAAGAAATATCATTAGCCTTCAACAGTGTTAAACTGATAAAATATAATAAACATCAAGTTTAACTGCAACGGAACCAGCAATCCATTAAAAGAGTCAAGTAGAAAATAAAATCTACTATCTTTTATGATTTAAAAGGTTTTTCATCACTGTTATAGCTGAGACTCAGCTTAATAAATATTTCACATCATCGAATCACCCCTGCACTACGGCTAAGGATATTCTTTAGTATCACGACCACAATTATCCATGCACTACGGGCCAAGAATATTTGTGTATTCATTAATAGTCATGATCATGCCAACAACTATCCATCAATGCACTACGGGCCAATGAGAATTTTAACCACATCATTTGTAACATTACGGTCATGATTACACTGAATAATCATTGGTCATAATCATACCAAGTCCATTTACGCACTACAGGCCACAGATGACTTTCAACATAATATAAATATGAGGATGATGACAATGATATAAGAATTCAATAAAACAAGTTCAAGAATTAATTTATCCATGAACCAATAACATCCAAATTGTCAACATGATACTGCTTTGTAGAGTAAAATTCAAGAATACTTAGAAAAATTAATTCGATTGTGCTTCATTCGATACTGATTTTGTCTGAATCATCTAAACACATAGAAAAATACAATACGTGTAAGGTGTACTGTATATAAATATTAATGTTATTCATCATTAATTGTCGCGTGTATATATATATGGTCAGGATCAGGTAAGGACTCCCTTACGATACTAAAATGCGGACTTTTTTTCTTTTTTTTTCTTTTTTTGCTTTTTTTTTAAAAATAACTAAAAAAGTTTAATATTTTATGGAACTGAAATTTTTCCATAATACAGTGTTTTGAGTGTGATTTAGATACATATAACAAAATAGGTCTGTACAGTCTGTGCAGACTGTACATATATTTTTTGGTATAGGTATTCAAATCACGCCCAAAATATTGTATTATGAAAAAATTTCAGTTCCATAAAATATTAAACTTTTTTTTAATTCTTTTAAAAAAAACCCCAAAAAAAATCCCAGATTTTAAGAAAATATGGGATCTCTTACCTGATCCTCTCTCTATATATATATATATACTAGCTGGGTCCCGTGCCTCCGGCACTGTATGGACAATATGATTTATCTCAAACTTTGAACGACCAAAATAATTTATTGAGTGAGCGGGAAATTTAAAGTCATTTGTATTTTATTAAATTATTATTAGATTATTAGATAGATAGATGTATGAACGGTGGGATTTATATCAAACTTTGGACGGCCCAGATGATTTATTGAGTGAGCGAGAAATTCAAAATCATTTGTATTTTATTAGATATATTATTATTAGATAGATAGATGTATTTTATTAGATAGATGTATGAACGGTGAGATTTATCTCAAACTTTGGACGGCCCAGATGATTTATTGAGTGAGCGGGAAATTCAAAATCATTTGTATTTTATTAGATAGATTATTATTAGATTATTACATAGATAGATGTATTTTATTAGATAGATGTATGAACGGTGGGATTTATCTCAAACTTTGGACGGCCCAGATGATTTATTGAGTGAGCGGGAAATTTAAAATCATTTATATTTTATTAGATAGATATAGTCCATTTCTTAGGCTCACCCTTATTGAGATCACCCTGCCTTTTTTATTTTTTAATAAAAAAAACATAACTAATAAAAAATGTATAATAATTTTTGGAATTGAAAGTTTTTTAAAAAAAATATTTTTGGTGTGATTTGGGTACATATAACAAAACAGTGTTGTACAGACTGTATAACACTGTTTTGTTATATGTATCCAAATCACACCCAAAATATTTTTTTTAAAAAAACTTTCAATTCCAAAAATTATTATATATTTTTTATTAGTTATGTTTTTTTTTATAAAAAAAAAGACAGAATGAACTCGGGATGAGCTCAATAAAAGTGAGCATAAGATCCTTGCTCTCTCTCTCTCTCTCTCTCTCTCTCTCTCTCTATATATATATATATATATATATATATATATATATATATATATATATATATATATATTAGTACTACTACTAATTATATAAGAAGAATAAACAAACCCATGTGTTAATTTAATAAATGAACCATATTTGAACACACGTCCAGATGAAGCATGATTGGCAGCGCATCCATATAAAATTATTTCTACTATCTTAATTTTAGAGCTGTCAATGAATTAGGCAGTACACACAACTACTAGTTGCGGTTAGTATGCTTTTTCTTAATTCTTGATTCAAAATAATTAAATACTTAGTAAAATACGTATTAACACCATTGTTTTTTTTATTTTTAATCTTTTTTCTTATATATATATATATATATATATATATATATATATATATTATTGTACGATATCCACTTCAAGGCTCATTAGGCTGAGGCTAGAAATCTTGCTGGTGGACATAAAATAATGGAATTTTATTTTATTAATTGTTGATTACATAATGGGGTTTAGAACCTCAACATGTTTCAATAAAACCAATAGGAAAATATTTATTTTTTTTTATAAAGTTAATGTCTATATATATAAATCGCTATAATCATATCTTGGTTTATTAAAATCGTTAATAGCCGATCAAGATCAGCGATAGTACTAATAAAGAAGGATTTCTGTAGTTACTATACTCATCAAATTAATTAGTTACTATATATAGAATATTTCAAATTAAACCACAAATATCAATTGAATTGTAGCTTTTCTTTTATTCTTCTTTTTTTGGTATATATGCAGAAACAATTAGGGTAAATAATGAGATTCATAAAAGGAAGATGTGATACTAGGATCAGGCTTAAAAATTTTAAAATATTGTTTTCACCAAGTGTTTGCCATAGTACATTACAACCTTTACTGTCATTCTGTTTGTCTATAGATGAGTTCTAATTATATCTATATAAAAATATCGACCAAATATATATCTCAGTTGTGAGCAAAACGGAAGTTTAATATATACTGAAAGTCTGATACATTGAGTGACTAATAATTGTGATTTTGCATTTTTAAAATTAAAATATTTTTAAGTTTTAAAACATAATTAATCAATATGCTTATTTATTTATCTGAATATCGATTTGTTTTTCAAACAGATGCTCCATATAAGTTGCCCAAACACAATAACAAAAGTGTGCCTGGCCCCTACATTTTTCTTTAGTTATGAATTGCTCATAATTAGTGATGTCGCTCTTCTCCTCATGCTGTATAGAATAGTGGAATAGTAACCAAGTTTGTCCATGACAACCTCCAAAGTATAAGGTAAAATGAAGATTTAAAATATAATGATATATAATTATATATTTATAAAATTTGTAGACTTCGTGGACCAAGTTGTATCGATGCAATTTGGTGTGTGTCTATATATATATATATATATATACACACACACACCCTTTTTGTCTTATGATATATATTCAATATATTTTATATTTAAATGTGGCATTTTAATTTGAAAGAAGAAAAAAATTGTGTAAATTACTGGATGACCAGACCTTAGTATGAGAGAAATCCAATTAACATTAGAAACCAGTCAAAAGATCAAGGAGTGTGAAATGGCATAAGAAATAGATTACACATAAGACTTGTTAGCACCGTATGATACAATCGAAGGGAAGGGAAGGGAAGGGAAGGGAAGGGAAGGGAAGGGGGGGGGGGGGGGGCCTCCGGTGGCATTAATGACCGGTTCCCCCTTTTTTTTTAACCACAATTATGAGAAAAATAAATAAATAATAATAGAGCAAGTTTGAACAAAAAACTATAAAAGAAAGTATATTTTTTATTAAAAAAATATTGTAAACTGTTTACAGTATTTTTTAATAAAAAATATACTTTTTTTTACAATTTTTTGTTCAAACTTGCTCTATTATTTTTTATTTATTTTTCTCATTATTGTGGTTAAAAAACCAAAAAATAAAAATAAATTTAAATTTAAAATCAAAGTGTACTGGTCATTACCGGTCATTAAGGTACCGGACCGCCCCTTGATCCCATACAATCTAGGTGAAATTTAAAATTTGAATCAAATCATAATCATGACTGAATGTTCTATAGATAGTAGTCCGAAACCTTATATACATATTAAATTATTCACATGTTTCAATATGAGATTGGAGTGTTACACCATGCATTAATTAGTCCAATAATATTGGTTTATTATCAAACAAAATATTATTATCTACAGAAATTATTTTAGAGATCGAGATAGTGACGATAAAATATTATTGATGGACACCCACAGAGAACTCGATCTAGAAACTAAAAAGACTTGAAGTGTCTGCATCTCTCCACGCACATAGACCAATGCACCTTCTGCAAACAATTATTTGGAAAATGGATCAATTAGGATAAGATTAATGCGAGTTTTTCTAATGTTAGCTATTCTATGTGTAAGGCTGTAAAATGAGCAAAAAGTTCGGGCTCGATTCGTACTCGCTTGACTAAAAGTTCGATTCGAGCTCGACTCGAAATATAAATAAATCAAATATGAGCAAATTTTAAAGTTCGATAAATTACTTGAACCTCTTCTAATTATAATTTTCTATTAATACTCGGATCATATTCGTTCGAAAAGTTCAAACTGCTCGGGCTCGATTCGGAATCGTGCTCGACTCGGTAGCTAAATGAGCCTCTTCTAATTGTAATTTTATATTAATACATTCGTTTACGCTCTTAATTCTATGTATGTAACCCTAAGTTATGTTTGTTTGCAAGAATTATAATTTGGATAGAACTAATAATTTTAAGTGTCTTGTTTATTTTCAAATTTAAACTTAAGACTATTAGTCTAGAAATTATAAAATTACTTAATAATCTTTAAATTAAAATTATAATCCCAGAATTATAATTCTTTTAAACAAACATAGTTATAGATTTTGTCATGCATTCATGTTCCATAGTCTGAACAAAAGCCGATCGATCGTACAAGTACTCTAATGAGATCCTTCTTTGACAAGCAAAATTCTGCATCCATCTGCAAAAATTGGAGACATATATATTCCAGTGGTTAATAATTCAATTTCAAAAACTTCTCTTTTGCACTTCAATAAATCAAAAATTCTAATACCTCAACACATCAATGTGTACACCCTCATAGCTTATCATATAGCTTAATAGTTATAACAAAATGTTACAGAGGTATTTGTAATACCTCTAATTATACGTACAAAAATTCTAGCTTTTATTTTTGGCAGCTAAAAAAGGATTGCTATGTAGCTAGGGAGGATTGGACATGCTTTAACCTTTAAGTAGAGATAAACTTGGGTGTAATATATATGTAATAAAATTAAGTATCCCTTTATTTCAGTGGATTTATGGGGTGAATATTCATGGTAGAGAAAATTAATAATAAGCTATATATTCCATAATTATAAGATATATATATATATATATGACAGCGGATCCAGTCCGGGAGTCCGGACTGGATCAAAATACGGACCCTATTTTTTTTTTTTTTTTTTTGTAGAACAACTAAAAAAAAAATAAAAAAAATTATGGAACTGAAATTTTTCAATAATACAGTGTTTTGGGTGTGTTTTTAATACCTACACCAACCAATGTATGTACAGTCTGCCCAGACTGTACATACATGTTTTGTTATAGGCATCCAAATCACGCCCAAAACACTGTATAATGTAAAAATTCCAATTCCATAATATATATTCTCCATAAAATTAATATTGAATTTGAACTTTCATATTAGCATGCATGCAGACATGTATTAATTGTACTATTTCTCATCCTAATGATATAATATACTCCATTGAATTTGAATTTACGTTGTCTTAGCGAGATTACATTTCATATATAGCTAGCGCCTCTTGACATAAATTCGACATGAATTAATAAAAGTAATTAGAACTGTGTAAGAAGCTAGCTCTAGCTAGCTAGGAAGGGAAAAATACCTTAGCCGAGATTGTTATATCCATAGCATAATTCCCAAATGGCAAGGAACTGATATTGAGAATAGTAAGATGAAGCTTCTCAACTTGGGCAAGTAGCTTTTGTAGAAAGCTTGTCTGCTTCTGGCAGTGGATTTTAATGAGAACACTCTTATCTGAAATTCTTGCTTCTATTTCTGGAAGTCCCTGATCATGACGATCACCAGCTGAAAGCTCATGATCATGGGAGTTGTTGTTGTCGTCGTCGTCATCATCATCATCATTACAAATTTGAGATTTCTTGACAACTACAACCGACTCAAAGGATTTCTTCTTCTTGATCTGCTGCTCAAGCGCTTTAACACGTTCTTCCAACTGTTTCAGGTACTTGATAGCATTTTCAAGAACTGAAGCTTTGTCCATCTGCATGCATGAATGTCAATAATATACATATTTTGGAACCGAGAAACTAATTATCTTACTTAAAATAATCTTTTTAATTAAGATAAATTCATATAACAGTATTATTAAATTGTGCAACTACTGTTTCAGCTGGACTATCTTCATACTTTCCACTCGGCGGCAAGTGAAATCATTTTCTAATATGGCCTAGCGTTTCAGCTAGACTATCTTCAATTAATACCTCCGTTCCAAAATAAAAGGCAAGTGATGTCATACATCAGAACGGAACACTTATAATTAATACGGAAGTGGTTAGTATGAAGTTTATTTTGAAATAAGTTGGTCAATTGACCAATAGAATACTGGCACGCATGCAGGGTTGTATGTATATCAGTATTCTATTGGCCAATTGACCAATTTACCAAAAAAATAACTTCATACTAACCGGATCCAATTAATACATATAAACTCACCTGTCACCTACCTACACCCTAACTGATAAAATATGATGCACATGACTTATGTTGTTTAATTAATTAGAGTCGGTATTTAATTTGGTTGAATAAGTAAAGTGGTACTTGATTTAGTTATTGTTTAGGAACAAGCATATATAAAAGTGGAACTACTTCCACTCCTTAATTAGGCTCACGTAATTGAGCATTTTACTTTGCAAGTGTCTTATTTAAATAGTTTTGTCTTTTCACTTTTCTTGCTCTGTTTCTGCTGTAGCAGAGGTTTGGTTTTGCTTTCTGCAGTAGTATTCTACGTACTATTGCGCCAACACTAACACACAAGGGGAAAAAAGCAAGTCTTTGCAGAGGTTGAAGAGATTCAAAAAGGATATGATGTAATTAATTATATAGATGGATATACCTTCTTGAGGCCAGGAAGAATAGCTGAAAGTGCTATCAAACGCTGGCGGATCTTTTCTCTTCGCCTTCTCTCCACCATGATGTGATCTTTAGTAGTATGATGAGGAGCTCTACTTTTACTAGTAATATGCCGCCCTGCAGGCGTGTTCCAATTAAAGAATGGGAAGCTTAAAAATAGTTGGTCATCATTAAACAGTACCACCTCTTCCTTCTTTGGCTTCATAACCCACTCTCCACTACTACTGTATAACTGCTGGGAATCGGTTTTGATGAAGCTGCCTTCACAAAACAAAGGCCGTTGGTGTTGGTAGTTTCCGGTGGAAGCTGTTACCAATTGTTGTGTTTTGGTGGTGGTGGTGGTACTGTTGGTGGTGCAATCATTTTGCAAGAGATGAAAGAAGTTGTTGCAATCATCCATTCCCTGTAGTTCCTACACAAGTTTAATTAAATGAAACTAAAATCATAAATAAAAGGTGATATAAGAGCTTGAATTGTTAAAGATTGGATATATCTCACGAACTTGTCCTTTAATTTAAACTAACCAGCTCAGGAAAACATCTAGCATGTGACATATCCATTGATGTTAATTATTTTAGTATTATTTAATCTTCTTCCCTTGAAATATATATATACCCTGCATGCAAAAAAGAAAAAGAAATGGAATTTGTTAATTATATAGACGGAAATCAAATTAAAAAACCTAGCAATTATGCTGAAAAATGAGATAGAGATGGAGGCTCGGGAGGAGGAAGCATGGACTTGCCTTCTTCAACAAGAAATTAAGAAAGAAACTCTGTGGTGTACATGGACCAATTTCCAAGAGTAGGTGGAAACACAGACCCTTCGATCTAGTTTCTACCCTCTCTTTTATAGCTTTAACTTGTACTTCCATTTATTCATTTTTTGGTCAATATGTGCTTTTTTTGAACTCGATATGAATTTATTTAATATTTATTAATACAACAGTTAATAATGTAAATTATTTTTAAAATATTTTTAATAAGAAACTATAATCTCAAAAAATATAATAAGCTCATTTCACAAAAAAAAGAATTTAAAATTATGTAAATTAACTATAATCTAAATGGTTATCTAACACTCCTCCTTAAATAACATTATTTTTTAAAAACTACGTCGTTTTGTAGATTCTTAAAGGAGAGTGGTCTCATTTGCTTTACTTTTATTTACAAAAATGACACCCCTAATCCCACTTATTTTTTAAAAAAAATCTCCAAAATATTATAATTTTAATAAAAAAATATTACTCCCTCCGTCCCAAATTAACTGCTCAGTTTTGACTTTTTTAAGTCAAATTGACTATTTTTAAAATTAATAATTAAGCATATATAAATATATTTCTAAAATTATAAAAATTAGGATTAGTAATAAATTGTATATACTTTCTTTTGGTTATATTCTCTTCACCTATATTTTAGCAAAAATAATAAAAAGATTAATTTTAAAAATGGTCAATTTAACTTTAAAAAATCAAAACTAAACAATTAATTTGGAACGGAGGGAGTATTTAAAAAAAATATTAGATAAGTAGAGTGCTCTTGATCCTTCAATCTATTCCGGATATCGGTGACGGACGAGTATCTAGAAGTCGGAATTATTCAAACGAAGGTTGCTCTTCTCTGTTCTCTCTCTCTCTCTCAAGTTATACCATATTGTGTCTAATAATAATAATAATAAAATCAATTTAGTCAAACTTGATATAATCAGATATTATTATAGAAAAAATAAAAACATAGAAGCGTAATATCTGCATACTTGTATAAACTTCAATTTCCTGATTAAACTACAGTTTTTTTTTTTGTTAATTTAAATTTAAACTTGCACACAACTTTTGCCACATGAAACTCACCTCCTTAAAACTCAAGAGATGGAGATAACCATTGGGCCAAGACCTTTGGTTATTAATTATAGGATAAATTACATATTCTATTACATTTTTAAAAATAATTAAAATAATAACTTATTTTGACTTTTGTAAATTATCTCAAGAATTATAATTCTTGAATTTGGTATGAATTAATTTAAATTACAATTTATAATATTGTAGACTATATAACTACTACTAATTAAAAATAGTTGTTTTCAAAACTACATAAATCATATTAATGTTTCAACTGCGTCCTTATATGTACTCCACCACAAGATCCAGAGATCAGTTTCAAAATATTCTTTAATTAATACTCCCGCCCTCCCTTTTTTTCAAATTAGAATGAATAATTAACATATTATAAGTTACTAGCTGGGTCCCGTGCCTCCGGCACTGTATGGACAATAAGATTTATCTCAAATTTTGAACAATTCAGATGATTTATTGAGTGAGCGTGAAATTCAAAATCATTTGTATTTTATTAGATAGATAGATAGATGTTTTTTATTATATAGATGTATGAACGGTGGGATTTATCCTAAACTTTGGAAGGCTCAGATGATTTATTAAATGAGCGAGAAATTCAAAATCATTTGTATTTTATTAGATAGATTCTTAGTTGACAGATATATTTTTATTTTTATACTGTATGATATAAAGTTTCTAATATGTTATTATTTTTATTTTATGTAATTCGAGAGCAGCGACTTATTTTCAAACTCCCCTCCGCAATCCATATTCTAGAATGAACATGTGTGACTCTCTCTACTCAATCTTCAAAGAAATCAATATTTATCCAAATTCAAAATATAATAATAATAATAATCTTAAAAGTAGTCCAACTAAGGCAGCGTTGGTTGGGTGAGTATGTACTATGCAGTACTCCCTCCGTTTCAAAATAAAAATCTTTATTATTAATTTGGATTGTCCCATATTAAATATCTATTTTATTTTAATAACCAAATTTTTACACAATTTTTTCTATTATATCCGTAGCATTAAATATCTCATACTTTTCTTATTCTTATTCTCTCTCCATATTTAATGACATTATTATGGATAATTTTGTCATTTTATTCATCTTATTAATATGCGTGAAAATTCCACCCAGACTTTTATCCCGGGACGGAGGGAGTACTACTTAACTAGTGGTCGCGAGTATCAATTATGTCAAGATAAAATTAGAATTCAGAAAAATAAATAATTAATTCTCTCTCTATTCCAAAATAAGTGTCGTTTAAATCAATTAAGAAAGTCTTTTAATACTATCATTTAATAATTAAAATCTGTGTGAAATTTCATCACTACCCCTTTATGAGAAGTTGAAAACTATTAATATTAGGAATGAGAATTTCTTGGGACAATGAGAGAAGGTAAGGGTGATATAGGAAAGTAAATAATTTATTCTCTTTAAAAGTTGTAAACGACAGATAATTTGGAACAAATTTTTTCTTCCAAAACGTCACTTATTTAGGAATGGAGGAAGTATTAAATGGATAAAATAGTAATATAATTAAAGACAAAATTCGTAAAGGAAGTCTCATGGAAGCTTAATAGGAGTAATATAGATGTAGATTAGTACTCCAATATAGATGTAGATTAAGTTCCTAAACATGTTAAAACAGCTTATGGAAATATATATTATTATTAGGACCGAATGACAAGTTTGTGAGCTTAATAATCTATAGTAATGCGTGCGTTAATAATGCAGTCAGTCGGTTGGAGCGACACTGGAATACTACAAACATGGCGGCTTACTTAATTAGTATTTAGAAACTTGGGTGGTTATTAGATCCTTTTCAAGAAAATCCTCAGATCAATTTCTTTTAATTTATTTTTAGTGGAAGGACGCAAATATCATAAGGAGAACTAGAAAATCAACACAAGTACTCGTTCCCTTTCACACAAAAAAAAATATTCTATTATTATACTAATTCACTTGCAATATATTATTAATATAAATTTATTTGATTTTAATCGTATAATTGTTTGGTATGTAAATTATTTTTAAAGAGAGTATACATTACCAAGTACAAAACTATCATTTTTAGGATTCCAGAATCCTAAAATAAAAAATAAAAATAAAAAAGAGTAGCACGTCTCTTCATAAACACAACAAGCATGCTCGAATGGCAACTGAAATATCGTTTGTATTGATGTTGCAAAGAGCAGTGCTCTCTCTAACCCAATACCATAAAAACAGACCATTGAATTGCTTGGATCACAAAAGCACAGATGTTTCTACACTAAAAAAGAAGATGAAACAAGTCAATTGTCCTGTGCCCAGATCTTCACTGTCTTGTCATTTCCGAGTGCACCAGAAGCAATCATGTTCTCCGTAGGGTGACATGATACTGATATGACAGGGTCAGTGTGACCTTCCAATTTTTGAACAATTTTTCTAGACTGGAGTTCCCACAAGTATACACAATTATCCTCAGAACCACTAACAATATATTTTCCATTTGTTATGGAAAAGGCAGACGAAACGCAGTACTTCGAATTAACATGCCCACTGTAAGTCTTTAAGAATTTGCCAGTCGTATAGTTCCACAGCCTCTGCATACACAGCATTACAAATCAAGATCAGATGCCAGATTACATTGAACACAATCATTTACAAAAGTGAACCAGGAAAAGCATCACTGTTCACCCGTGTTCATTTTCAATTTCATTTAACCTACCATCTTGATTTAGAATCAAAACACAGGTTTTTCACTTCTATATAATAAGCATCAAAATAGGAATCTCAATTTCAGCTGGAGGTAGCATAAGATATGGAAGATTCTAAGAAAAGCGTGAATTTGGAAAACAAAACAGATACAACACCGTTGGTAATTGAAGGAACTTGTGACCATAACAGGAAAAAAAGTAACATTTGGAAGACAATAAAAGAGTACCCAAACAAAGCCCAACCAGATGCCCTGATAGAACCTCATGATACCAACCACAAATTTTTGCAGTGATATGAAACACTAAAACAAAGTTAAAACATGTAATTATAAGTTTTACAGTCGATGAAATTGAATACCTAAACCACACTTTTTTTCATGGGGCCCTAAATCATGTTAGACATTATATGCATTACATAAAGCAACTTGATGGGGAACCAATGAATCAAAATATGACTTAAAGACGCAACCAATTTGTGAATTTCACATTTTTTTTTCCCCAGCCCTATGCCCTCAATGTGATAAAGTATTCTCTACAGTAGTTTTTTTGAAATAAATAATCTAATTATTTGAACAACTTTTTTATATTTCTTTTGGATTCCGAACATAGCATGAAGACAAACAAATTGGGAATTTTATGCTTATTCCCTATGCCCTTCAAGGCTATAATATGTTGTTTGTGATAGTTTTGATAATCCTTATAAACCAAGTAGTCCATGCATTCAGCAGTTTAAAAAAGAAAGGCAGCCTCTTCTTAGCGCTCGCGATGCCAAGGACACCCCCCCCAAGCAACCACCACCAAAAGAATAAAAAGAAAGAGCGAGGGAGAGAACCATTTGCCTCTTGTAGTCCTGTATCACACATTATTGCATTTATTAGTAGGACGGATATGATAATGACATGGTACTAGTCTTAGGTACTGTATCATAATATTAGAAAAGATACTGTAAAATTAGATAGTAAACTAGTTAATTGATTTTTAAAATAAACACTGCACGGGAACAAGGTGGAAGTACCAAAATACACCCTCCCGAAGAAGTAAACAAAAAGAGTCTTTTCTTCATATTTCCATTGAAAACGTACTCTATTTAAGGAGTATCAATTATAATCATTCAGAAACCCTGGAGACAGCATGATTTTGTTTTACAGTTTCAGAGAATGTCAAAGAAGGATATAAATGAGCAGAGGCATGATCTGTAAGCTGACACTTTCTATAACTATTGATTCCATAGTAGATATTGGTTTCCTAAATTTGAGCACATATATTTATGCCAGCGAAATAGATTTTCATTGACTGCTTTACATAGATGAACAGAAAAAAAATAAAATATTAAGTTAAATATTTCTATGAAATCAACACTCAAGCTACATCCAGATAACTATCCCGGCTTGTTTATTTTTTCCCTGCCCTGAAAATCCCAAACATTTAATAATAGCGCCTTCAAAATGCTTTTGCATTTCACATACTGCTGATGCTTATACATTATATACCAAGGTTCACATTCTGGGTTCGTGGATATATATACATTATATACCAAGGTTCACTTTCTGGGTTCATGTCATATCCACATAGAATTTCTACCACTGTCGAAGAAGATAATTGTAGTTCCAAGTCCAGTTCTCAGTCTTGTTAGTCTAGCATTTTGGCACAATCCTAAAAACCAAATATCAATTTATCCAGTAAACATGTAAAACCCCTACAGACTCCAATAACCTATGGCTCAAATCTTAAGCTAAACCAGGAGATATTCTGGCTTATTATTAATAGAATAAAAATAGCAAGCTAATTCAAAATGCAGTTCCCAAACTAAGAAGAAGTCATACACCAATGCGGTCACCCAATAATTTCTACTCTACAAAATCAAAAATTCAAGCAACCTAGGGATTAAAAAGATGATCTTTAGCAATTTCCATTCAAAGTAAGAGTAAAAACGCATCCCAAATTAAAATTTTGACTCTTTTGACAATATTAATTCGACAAAAACACAATTCACAATTTCAGAGTAAAATTCACACAGGAATTTAATCAAACAAGTGGAACATAAAATCAAACTCACCAATGTGTTATCCAATGTGCCAACAAGAATAAACTTCCCGTTGGGAGAAAACTTGACAAAGCTGACGGGCGGATTCTCATCATCAATCAGCGTCTTCTGACAATGCCCCGTCGACGCATCCCAAATCCGGCACAACCCATCGTAACTGCTGGACACGATTAACGACCCATCTCGGTTAAAATGAACTGCGGTGACTGGATCAGAATGGGCCGGAAGAACCTTTAAGCACTTGCCCGTCTTGACATCCCAAACCCTAACGGTCTCGTCGAATGAACCGGAGGCGAGCAAGTTGGACTGAGGATTGTAGTTTACGCAGAAGACGTAATTGGTGTGACCAGTTAGGGTTTTTATAAGAGAACCGGTGGAAACTTCCCAAATCCGGACGGTCTTGTCGTCTGAGGCGGAGGCGAGGTAGCGAGTGTCGGAGGAGAATGCCACATCGGAGATACCTAGCTCGTGTCCATGGAATTCTTGGATTTGGGTGCCGTCGACGGGGGACCAAGTCCGGATGGTCTTGTCGGCAGAGGAGGTGGCGAGGAGCTTGCCATCGTCGGAGAACTTGACGCTTGAGATTGCGAGCTTGTGGCCTGTGAGGGTATGTTTCAGCTTGTAGGGTTTTATTATTGGCTCCTCCGCCATTTTTCTGCAAATTCCGTATCCTTGTTTCTTTCTTTTTCTTTCAAACAGGTGTAAACATTACGGATAACAAGAAGGTCGTATAGAGGTAGAAAGTACAGAGTTGCACGGAAAATGGCATAACACAGTTTGAGTTGCAGCTTGCAAATATTCGAACGCTGGACGGAATTTGGACCATTGATTGTATTTATAATATTTTCATACTCAAAGTGATTAAAAAAATCATCAAAATAATAAAATTTATAATTATTAGTAGTACATATTGGATAGTTTATATTATATTTAAATAAAAATATTAATTTAAATTTTAAAAAAAATAAATTTGTTTATAAGGTCAATAATGATTTTATACTTTGGAATGAATATAATTTACTCTCTTCATTTTATAATAATAGACTTTTTGAAGAGAGAAAAATTGTTTTAATTTATTTGATATTTATAACTTTTTAGGAGAATAAATTATTTATTTCAAAAAAAATCTCAAATATTAGTAGTTTTCAATTTTTCATAAAAGAGTAATTATGAAATTTTACATAAATTTTAATTATTAAATAACTATTATTATGGAATGGAGCAAGAGAGAATAAGCAATTGGTGTAGAAGAAATTATGAGTGAAGCAGAAGTCGTACAAATTATTTTTACTCAAGCAGGAGTCATTCTGTCTACAGTTTCTCTTCTTCCAAAAATTATATCTTCAATAGAAGAACAAAGCTTGTTCAGATTGATGCAATACATACACAATAGTATAGAAAGACAATTCTTAAAATATATAAACATATAAATAAAATAATGTTATATACCTCCTCACTGATTGACAGTCAGTATTTTTGTTGTTGGAATGGATTATTCAATTCTTGAACTGCATCAACAAACATAACTTTAACTTATAGCACTTCCAGATAGGCTTTTTTAGAATTTGACCATTTCTAATTTGTTCTACATCCCATATTTCTTTGCATAGCCCGTGAGAACCTCAAGGTTCAGACATGGGATGGGATGAGTTCTGCCACTTCACTTGGATTTAGCTTTTCATTTTTCATTCATCATTTCTTTATACAAAGATGACTTACAAAGAATTTATGCTCAGCATCATAGTTGATCACACTTCTCAAACTCCTTTGGCATGGACGTTCATGTCAATTTAATTTTTAAAAATAAATAAATATTTTAAAAAATTAAAATTAATCATATATTTTGAAATAGATACAATAATTGAAACTGAATTAAAAATCCCACGGGCGTGGATCTACCTGATTTACTAGAAAGATGATGATGCGTTTTAGAGTTTTAACAGGGGATCACAAGAAGCATACAAAGATCCTTCAGTAAGCCAATAGCAAAGCTGTCAATATCATGTATCCTACTACTTTATAAAAGAATTGAAAATGCCTACAATCTGCTGTTAGTTAACTAAGATTGCCACCTACGTCAAGTACATACATATATGTCCAGGGAGAATACAAGAGCTACACCCTTCAAGTTGACTACTAGTACAGTTACTAATGTCTAAAGGCCTTCCATCCTCTTTCCCCAGCTCTCTACAGGCGGGAAAAAGAAGAATAGAATACATAACATTGAGATCAATATTCGCAAGATTCTCTAACATCAATTAACATATGTACACTTGCTAGCTAGGAAAAGGGGATAATCAGACTTACAAAAGCATTACGGTCTACATAAAACTCGAGGGGTGAGAATCAAGATTATGTGAATTAACATGAATTGACCTGGAACTAGAATATAAAGGGAGAACCTGAGACATATTAGGGCGATTTGGAGGAACAAATTTTGGGAAAATATGGTTAGAGCAGACCACAGTGGGGACTTGCTCCATTGGGCTGTACCCAAACCGACCTTGGGTAGACCAACCATGATGTGTCGTCAATCCACTACACGAATCTTGACTGGCACTGGTTCCAGCAGGAGAACTCATGTGCAGTTGTTGTCTTGAGATACTAGTCCAAGATTCCTGCAATCAAAACTAACCTGGAGTTAAATTATATACAGCATGTGTCACTGTAAAAAATAAAAAGGGGAAAGATCAGAAGAAAAGTTTGTGAAAACTAGATCAAAAAATTAGCATGCTGTCACAGGCCTGTTATATTATTCAGAGATTTGTTACAAATTGAGTGTTTGCACGCATACCTTCTGCTGCTGTTGGAAGTCAGCACTGAAAGACGAAGTTTGCATGGAGCTTTTACTGTACGGAGAGGACAGGGTTCTCGTATGTTGGTATAAATTATGCAAACCTTGATGATATTTATCAGGAGTACCAAATACTGAACTTGGCCCATCATTGAGACAATGCTCATTATTCTTCCTCAGCCTCATCAATGCAGTCGGGTAATTGTTCTCAGTCGTGTAGTAGTATGAACTGTGATACTCCTCTCTGCAAAAAGTACGAGGCACATTCCAATTTCCTTTGAAAAATGACCTAGCACCAATGTCCTGGGTTTGTTGAAAGACGCGAGATAATTTAGCAAAGGATTGCCCACTGCAAGCACAGTAGGGTAAGGGAGTATAACTTCCGCTTCCTAAATTTTGTGACTGCTTATTATCTGAAAACCCTGGACAGGATGTCATCGTCCAGTCTTCTACTAAAATCCCTTGCTTAGCAGCAATTTCAGATAGCCGTTTCTCGTCAAGTCCTAAACCCATAAGTAAATTCCACATGTTTCTCTGTGCTTCCTGCTGGTTAAGAATGATTTGATCCCTCATTGCCATTTCAAACTGAAGCTCAGTATTTGCCATCCCCTAAATTATACAGGATAACAACTGTCACGCTCGAATAGCAAGTTTGCAGAATCAGTAAAAAACCCTATAACATTATTCAAGGTCCCACAAAGCCTTAATAACCTATATCAAACTTAGGTGTAACCAGTTGTCAGCAGCTATTAGAAATTTAGTATAACGTCATGCCCTTGTCAAGGAAAAGGGAGTAGGTGGAGGGGACAGGGGGAGGATGGAGGAGGTAAGGACTTGGTTTCACTTGAGTTGACTTGCAAGATTTTAGCAATTTCCTGATCCACGTTCACCTACTCAAGGTCGCAATTAAAGTATAATAAAAATATCATATCTGGTATTAATCTAATCATGAACTTCAAATACTGTAATAGCAGTGTTTGTCGTAATTTTTAACTCTGTTTACCAGGAGTCTGTATTGGCTGAGAATGCGCAAGTAGGTTTTGTTACCATTGTTACTAATGGCTTCCTCAATCATCTCTTGTAGTTGACATCTACGCTTCTCATTTGCTTCAATTTCCTACAAAATATAAATCTAGTATAGCTGTTACTAGGAAAAGCAAATCAGAATATATATAAGCAACAAAAGTAGGTGGGATATTACTCTTTGGTAATTGACATCATCCTCGTCATTGTCACGGATATTATCGAGAATGACTTGTCGCCTTGATCCTAAAGCCTGCACAACCGCTCCGTCGTTTTCAATGGCCTGAGATGGAGGGAAAAGGAACTTCGTCATAAGAACAATTTTTTCTCACTGACAAAAATGTAATAGACAATATGGAAAAGCCGCCAAATTCAAAGGGGAACGGTAAGAATGGAGGCAAAGACAGTCAAGTCATTTCTATTATTGTTGCTAAAGTTCTTACGGGGTTCCCAATGGAAGTCAGAAAAATTGGCAAAGTCTTGCGGAAATGAAACTTCACATTTTTCAGCAGTTCCAGCTTGCTCTTTGAGGTATAAATATATTGTCCTATGATAAGGAATCAACCAAACTATACTAGAGCTGCAAAGAAAGTGAGCAAGTAATGTGCTCAAGAACAAGTGACGGCTCAGGTCACATGAATGATGATATAATACCTATCAAATGTTAAACTGGTGAGTACATTTATCAGCGTAGTTTTTTCCTTCAGATTCAGGTACCATTTTACTAGATCATGTTATCTTTTGTGGACACAGATGGTCCAAGGTAGCCTTGGGACACAGAAGTGAGACCAAAATAGTTCAGAAAGCAATACAATCAAACACACTCTAAATTGCAGAGAATGGCACAAACCTGTTGTTTGGCAATAGCATCATCAAGATGTTGGAGTTCAGTGCGATTGCGAAGGTTAGTCTCCTCAAGCTCAAATAAGGCCTTCTGTAAGTTTATCCGCTCCTGAACATTTTCACTGATTTCTTGGCTCAGTATATTCAACCAAGATAGCTCATCATCTGATGTTTTTTCAGTAGGTTTGGTGCTTAGTTGTGATTCCTTTACAGCTAGTTCTTTTTTCAACCGGCCAACCTCTACCTGTACAGTCGATTTAATCATTAATTGGGATACATAGGTATTGGGGCATGAAACAACGCTGATGATGATACTTCAAAAAGCGTACCTGAAGACTTTCAATCATTCGTTGGTAGTCTGAAACATGGGTATCAATTGTCCCAATATTTTTCTGTGGATGTCAGAAAATCATGTAGTCTAATGAACAAAATTTAAATAAATGATCAATGATTCAAATGGATTAATGCACAAAAGGCACCGTGAACAAACACATGGAACTCCATGTAACAGTAACATAATCAAGTATGAGTAGGATGGTGAACTGATTATTCACAATCCCATGACATAAAATTTAGTATAATATGAAAACAAGGATATTATGAGTATTATCACTTCAACCGAGGTATACATAGTAATGTATTAACATTAAACACATACCCATATGTTGGCCTTGGCAAATAATTGAGCTGTATAGGAACAATGGAATGACTAATAATATAGCAGTGTTCTAGAGATGTATCTAATAATGTCTGACAACAGTTGTAGTTTCCTGCAATATAGTCCTTGATGGAAGTGAGTTTGTAAAAGTGACGGACATTTGAGGAACAACCAATTTGGTATGTAAATTAATACAACTTGTGCATATGCAAGAGATGTTCTGTCCCAAACACTTAAAGACATGAATAATTGCCACAACGCTGTCAACACCTCTTTCTGCTCATTATGAATTCTAAATTGGAATTAATTCATTTATAAACAAGTGCAGAAGACCTAGAACAAATAACTCACCTGGATGTGTGTCTTAATTTCCTTTGCTCGGTCAGCGTATTTCAACGTGTTAATAGTGTGATGGTACTGAATACCCGCAGGGGATATGGTAGCAATCATGATTGTTTGAGAATTACCGCTCAGACCATCTTTAAGAATCCGTGTCAGTTTGCTGAAATAGAAGGACATAAGCTATATTATTGGTAGACCTGGAAAACAGGCCCAAAGCCCGTGGGCCGGGCCGGGCCGGGCCGCCCACCAAAACCCGGGCTGCCCGCCAAAACCCGGGCTTTGGGCCACATTTTTTAAGCCCACGAAAACCTGGGCCATTTTGGCCCGGCCCGTGGCCCGTGAATTTTTTTTATTTTTAAATAAAATGTTATTACTTGTGGGTTGTGAGGCTTGAACACAAGATAAGTAAATAAATAAGAGTTCAAACCAACTGAAGTACAACAACTATTGATATTTTATTAATATTTCTTATTTAATTTTGTTGTTGAGTTGAGTATGGAAGTGGTATAAATAATATAATTCACCTCCAAATTAGGTACTCCATTATATAATTAAGCATTCCTTTTCTGAATTTAGAAGACCAAATTTAGGAATCTGTTTTTTGGTTAGTGTCCTCCTAATGTGAATAATATAATTAATTCCAATTTGTTTGTTTGTTTGTTTTTTCTTTCTAGACACATGAAAGGATTTTACATAAATTGGCTGTTTGACAAGGTGGGCAAAAATATTATGCTTTGAATTCAATATCCTCCTCCTTTTACTGGAAACTATAAAATTCATCCATTTAGATGATGGAGTACATACAGTTATAAGTGCATTGTTGTCTATATAATAATGATTGCAGAATTTGGATTACATAAATCATTAATTACTCCAATTAAACATTTTCAAAATTCATTTTTAGATTTTTTTTTGTTTCCATACAAATGAACTCTGATTATTAAAACTAAAAAAATAACTTTTTCATTAATACATATAACCATACAATTTCAATATATAAAATAAAATATTGTTTATTTATTTACTTTTGTACGTATATAATATTCTAATAGGCCTGCATGCCTGTCTTTACTTTTCTATTATTGTGACACTGATATTCAAGCCCAGCGCAATGGTAAGGAAATTAATTACTACATCATATTGGTATTTGGTAGTACAACTCCTGCAAATGGATTTGGAGCACAACTTATTCATCATAAAGTTGAAGTTTGAAGAAATTGAACTTAAACTATAACTTCAATTTTTTATAATTATATTGCAAGTCCAAAATCTATAGTTTAAGTTATAGATTTTTTATGAAATTGAACTAATTATATCATATAGATATAAAATTTGAAGTAATTAGAATTATTGTTTCTTATAAATTATTTTATTATTAATATTTATTATTATTACTATTTTTGGTGTATCAAGATTTTGCAAAAAAAAAAAAAGAAGAAGAAGCCCGCGGGCCGGGCCAACCTGGGCCACGGGCCTCACAAACTCAGCACGCCAAAACACGGGTCATTTCGGCCCGGCCCGGCCGTTTTCCAGGTCTAATTATTGGGTAACAATCCAGGATAATAATTACCGATCATACCTGTTGCGATATGGAACGTATGCTAGACCCTTCTTCTGCTGTTTTCCTAAAGCATTTATGCAGTTTGCTAAAGCAAGAAGTGAGCGATTGATATTGGCACCATCTCTCAGCTTTTGGCCACCACTATTTGTTTCAGAAGCACGTTCACTGCACGACAAATACATATATTACCCTCCATTTGAACAGAGCTGAATCTGTAACAGAAAACAAAGAAAAAGAAGTACTTCCATGGGTGGGTTATACCTGCCAGCAAGATCCACAAGTGCAAGTTTTCCTCTTATAACTTGATTGCTATATCTGTTTTTCTGTTTTATTGTAATAGTTATCTCCAAAACTGCATGTGAGCTGTTCAGATAAAGCTAGCATCACGTCAGACAATAGGGAGATGTGAGCATTTCTATACTTTTGTGGAGTAATCTTTATTGATAATAATTTTGACACCATTGGTACTTTTAATAGTTGTTAGTAAATTCACCCTTCACTTGGAGCTGATAGGAATGACAACCATGATTTTCCTGGTAATATTGGTTAATTAATAATAGTTCATAACAAACACATAATAAGATACAGGGACCGAACTAAAGTTGATTGTGCCAACGGCCCCCAGTGGACTTTTAATCTCATGCTTTCACTGAGATCATGGCGAGACATAATTCTGTTAGAAAGGCAATAATAACAGGTCACTGACCGTGAGGATGTTTCGTTAGCCTCCGTGCTTTCAGTTTTTCGCCTACTGTTTCCCAAATTCAAAAGTTCAAGAATCTTATCGGCTGAGTTAACCTGAATATATGCAACAAGTTAATCAAGAATTAGAAGTATCCTGACCATGCAATTTACAAGTCAACAAGTAACTTGAGAACCAAATTGTTTTGGTACGCATTGCCGATTGGGCAATGCATAGATCTTTTATGTCACGTGCATTATTTGAGAAATTTGACAGAATGCTATCCAAACATGTTGATATGTAGCCATGTAAGAGCACCAAATTGAAAGTAATGTGATTTATTTGCAGATATACATACATATATATGGGCTTGATTCATAGCTAGCACTAGATGGAAGCACTATTCTGTCTAATATATCTATGGTCCATACTATACTCTAATGACTGAGGAAAAATAAAAGGTTTATGACTTCCGCCCCATAGAGGGTCGGAAGGGAGAGAGAATGTAATATAAGCTAAAATTATTATTTTATTCTTGATATACATAATATAATAATATAATATATATATATATATATATACCATTTTACACTTCCAACAGGAACCAAACAAGGGTCCCGCATGAATTGACATTCTAAAGTAATATCTAGCTTAGTTAATTATGTACCCGTCCATTATACTTTTTTAATCATACATATATATAGAGTTCGGATCAGGTCCGGACTCCTTCATTTTGTTAAAATACGGACTTTTTTTTCTCTTTTTTTTTAAAAAAACAACTAAAAAAAAGTTTGAGATTTTATGAAACTGGAATTTTTTCATAATACAGTGTTTTGGGTGTGATTTGGATACATATAACAAAACAAATCTGTACAATCAATTTTTTTTATAGTTGTTTTAAAAATAAAAAAAAAGGTCCGGACTTTAGTACCGTCCGGAAGTCCAGACCTGATCCTCATTCTCTCTCTCTCTCTCTCTCTATATATATATATATATATATATATATATATATATATATATATATATGTATATATATATATATATATACTACCAATTCCTAAAATAGCCAGGAACTTAATTAGAAGGATATTAATTAAAATATAATAATATCATATTAATTTAGTTGCAACTCTTCCTTTTTATACTCAATTTTTCATATTTTTAAAGCACTAAATTAATATGATATTATTAAATTTGATAATATCTTATATTATTATATTAATTTAGTTGCAACTCTTCCCTTTTATACTCAATTTGACATATTTTTAAAGCACTAAATTAATAAGATATTATTAAATTTGATAATATTTGATATTATCATATTAATTTAGTTGCAACTCTTCCCATTTATACTCAATTTAACATATTTTTAAAGCACTAAATTAATATGATATTATTAAATTTTAATCAATAATATTATTAATTTAGTCATAATAGTGTTAATTACTAAATAATATAGGAATCGGTAGTGTGTGTGTGTGTGTGTATATATATATATATATATATATATATATATATATATATATATTTGATTAAAAAGTATAATGAACGGGTATATAATTAACTAAGCAAGATATAACTTTAGAATGTAATAATATTATTATTATATTATTACTTTAGAATGTCAATTCATGCGGGTCCTTATTTGATTCATGTTGGAAGTGTAACAAAATTAAGAACTTCCTCCCTTTAAAGGGCCAGAAGTGACTAATTATAATACATATTAAATATAAATAATAAGTTCAACATATATCATATTCTCTCTCCCTTTCGACCTTCTGTGGGGGTGGAAGTTATTAACTTTTTTTTCTCGGCCATTAGATTATACTATGAACTGTCATAGATGCACTAGATGGAATAGTGCTTCCATCTAGTGCTAGCTACGGATGAAGCCCCGTACATATATATATGTATATATATATATATATATATATATGTATATATATATATATATATCATGTGTACAAAAATGGTTAGCTAATTTTTCAAAGGTAAACATCTAGCTTCGAATTGGCAATAGACCTTGAGAAACTAAAAAAACCCTGGTAGGCTTCTTCCAAACTTTGAACTAATTGTAAGGTATTGCTCAAAAACAAAGCCCTTGTATGCCATTCAGATAAAGGGAAAACATGTACAACATTTGTATGTCTATAAGCAAGCATGGAGTAGATATATTTTTATTCTTTTAGTCTTAATGCACAAAATTTAGTTTATTGGAATCCATTATTTTTCTGCTACTTTTTCCCTAGAAAGTAAACCCATTATCTTGACCCAAAAAAATGTAAATCTATCACTTTGGACATGATGAGAATACTAACAAGACCAAAATAGATAAGCCAAACTTTCGTCAAAAGCTTTTTATTATTCTCACATCACATCACACAAGTATGAGGGGGTCAAAATTTTATGACAATCTTTCAACTCAAACTCCAGAGGTTCAACGAATAGTTTCAAGTAGTTGTGTTGAATTCAACTCAAGGAAGCTTACATTGGAGCTCAAGTAAAGTTTTCAGAATCGTGTTCATTTGTGTGGCTTAATACTCGTCAAAGATGTTTTGCGATTCGAGGAAGGATTAGCATTCACGTCACTATATGGTTGTCCAAGCATGTCTAAGAGTTTACAAGCTAGCGCGTGACAATGTGGAGGTCGTAGGCATGTGAGTTAGGTTCTAAGGTTGTTAGATCGGTGCAAGCGAAGGCGGGCTAATTCAAAACTTAAAAGACATCAGAGTAGCATCCAATTTAGCGCGACCGCGCCATGTTCCATGCTAAATCAGGCACTGTCGCGCCGTTCTGCAACTCGAAAAAACGCCTTTGGACTTCAGGCGTCGCTCCCAATCCCAAGCCAAACCTGGCGCGGCCGCACTAGGCACGAAAATCAAGGAATGCGTTTTTGCTTGTTTTGATCAGATTTCTTCCATATTTTTAGGTATTTTTGATATATTTTCAAATTCTATTATAATTAGTATTCTCTTAGATAGATTTGATTCTAAATTGCTTGTTAATTAGTAATTTTATTCCTTGTACGAATTAGGGTTTATTTTATTAGTATAAATAGAATACATGGCTTATGTAAAATAGAGAAAACTTTTGATTAATAAAACTACTTTGTGAAATTTTCTCATCTTTTGGTTCTTAACTAGTTCTTAGTTTTCTGGAGATTCATTAATGATTTATCATACTGCAATAAATAGTTGTGTGTGACGTCTTCTACCGCATCAATTGTCGATTGTACCAATATTACTGCTTACTTATAAATAAGGGGTCAAGGTGTCGTTGGTGTCCATTCAAAGCAGATTTCCTAACGCGAGCAATTTTACCGAGATTACCGTCTACATATAGGCGAGGGGTTAAGGTATTGTGAACGATTCAACCAATAACTTTGCAAGAAACGATCCGAGCGATGAACACCTAACGCAAGCGTGTAGTGGAGTCAGTACCGGCCCTGGGCTAAAGCCCAAGGTGCTCGGGCTTTAGGCCCAAAAATTTTTAGGGCCCCCTTAAATATTCTTTTCCTTTTATTACTTAAATAAAATACTTAAATATTAAAGCAAATAATCAATCTGTAATATTCTACATATACTGATTATTGTAATATTCTACATATTTAAAGCATATAATTTGTACAAAACAATTTAATTATTATGTACATGGGGGTTCATCATCAGATTCAATTTTTTGGGTTTTTTTAATTGTTTGGGAGTAGGGTTAGACTCAAGGAGGCCCTAATTGGTAATTACTTTTTTGACTTAGTGATAATGTGATATCTAAATGATGCTTTGAAAATATTGAAATAGTCGGTTATTATATTTGATATTCTTTCGTATTGATGCTCTTTTGTTCAGAAAAAGTTCTTCCTTTTTTTATGCTTGTCTTAATAGCAATTCGCAAAAGGCCCATTTTTTTATTGTCCGCTTTAGGCCCTTCAAAACTCAGAGTCGGCCCTGCGTGGAGTATATCATTTGGTATCAAAGCTAAGTCTTTCTAGCGAGTTACTTATCTTTAATTTTATGTTGAATATATTGGGGTGGGAAAATCGTGAGTATTAAAAAAATTATCGTGAAAAAACAAAAAAAAGGAAAAAAATATAAATTATTATTTGCTTTAATTGCTTGGTTTCTGTAAGTTTCGAGGTTGTTGATATTGATTCAAGGTATACAATCTAACGATTACAAAGAGTTCAAAATTGATGGTAATCATAGGCATACCTTCTATATTTTGTTTCGTGATAAGTTCTTATTGAATTGATTAGTAAACTGTTATATTGTTTGGTGAATTCAAAAAGAACCTATAAAAGAGAATATGTAATGGTAAAAGGCAAGAGTGGTGAGCTTAATTGAGTGCAAAAGCCAATTGAGTGCATACACGAGTGAAACATTATTTAAGCGAAACACGTAAGGGAGTGTGTGAGGGAAATTTTTATCTACTAACATTTGTTTTGCAGCAAACATGTATGATAACAATTATATGAGTACTTATGAACACCAAAAGAGATCGTTTCAAGGTAGAGCTGATCCTGATGCTTATTTGAGATGGGAGAAACAAATAGAGCAAGAGTTTGGCTATTATGACTATTCTGAGTAAACAAAGGTCAAACTTGCGATTCAAGAGTTTTTCGATTATGCAGCTACATGGTGGGATCAACTTGTGATTAGCCAGATGAGATATGGAGAGCGTCCGATCGAGACATGGGAGGAATTAAAAACCGTAATGAGAAAGTGATTTGTTCTAAGACAACTAAATCGGCGGAAGGAGTATGCATCTCCAAGGCGTGTAGAGCAAATTCCAACTAATCAACATTATATGATGATAAGAAGATTCATAGTGTTTTCTAAGAATATAAAAGAAGACATCATGGAAGTGTGTAGTAAGGGGATAAGAGGATTGTTGGTTACAGTTACAAAACACCCATAAGGCGCATAAGAATCAAGTTAGGGAGGAAGAAGATGAAAAAGAATATGTTGTCCAAGTAGAACTGTTAGATTCCAGTGTGCAAGATGAAGTCCATGATCAAAAGTGACAGTGGACGACAAAAAGAAATTGTTCAAAAAGATTGATAGTGAAAGAGAAAATTTTGAAAAGAGTGAGGACGAGAAGAAACGAGAGATTGAAAAAAATGAGTAGGGAGAATGAAAATAGTGAGCTTGAAAATAAACGAGTGAAAGACAGTTGAGAGAGAGATTGAGGAAAAAGATGAGAGAAAAATAAGTGACTATAAAAAAGAGAGTGAATTGTATTAAACAACTGATGATTGTACATCCATACAAGAAGGCGATTTTGAATACGAACCAGGTTAATTCTGTTTTGTCTAATTTTGTTTTGTCTCTTATACAAGTGAGTGATCACATACTCGGAGCTATCAATCTATGTCGACCAACTTATATTATTCCTAAGGAGACGATAAAGTTACAAAGGCAGACTGGAGAGTTGATGGAGCAAGGTATCGTGGGAGAGAGCATAAGTTCATGTGTCGTTCAAGAGAGCATAGTACCTTAGGAGAAAAGGATATCGAGCTTGTGCGTTGATTGTCAGTTGGTAAACAAGTATCGTTATTTTCTTTACTTAGATAATATACTTGATAAATTGCATAGTTCTTTTTTTATATAATGATCATGTGATGACAATGCCTAATCAATTTAGTATGAGAAATTGTGATAGATGGAAAGTTGTGTTAACATGTAACTTGTATAGGTGGATAGTTATTTCGGTTAGATTAACTAATTCATCTAGTGTTTTTATGAGTTTATTAAAATATGTCTTGCATGCTTCCATTGGTAAATTTGTTTTTAGTTATTTTGATGGTAGAATCGTCTTTATCATAAACTATGGAGGATACTTGATATTTGTTGAGTTAATTTATGATCATCATGTGTGTTCTCGTTTTCAATGGTCTTATCTTCCTAAAATTCATTCTAGTGTTTCTTGTCCGTATTCTTGTTGTCGTGAATCTTTACATGACTTGTCGTTAGTTGACGATGGTAGTGTTTTCATTAGAGCAATTTGTATTGCATGACTTACTATCATTTGGTATTGATTTGAAAAGTGTTTATCGTCAAGATGGAATGAGATATGGTTTATTTGCATCTTTAGTTAAATCGTTCGGATTAACTTGTGCATTGTGTAATTTCATGAGATTATTGAGCCATATTTTGCATTCTTTCATAGAAAAATTTGTTAATATCTGTTTTGATGATATTCTGATTTTTGCCAACACTTCGGAAAATTCTTTAGCACATGTTGAGTTTGTTTGTGATTATGGTAAATATGCTATTGAGTTTTCATCTTGTGAATGTGGTATTTTTATTCCATTGATGCAATTACTTGATCTTGAATGTGTTAATTGTCAATGGGAAGGGAAAGGTTGATTATGTTTTGCATATTTGGGATGGGATCGTACTAATCGAAGAGAAAAGAATGGATCGTTGTGCAAACCATTCAGAACAATGCATTGAAAGTCTACAAGGAAGTGTGTTGATTTTTGTAGCCTATGCGTTTAAACTTGTTTACTTCGTTTTCATGGTGATTACACAAAAGATACTTGTTATTTGGTTTTGTTGTGTTTAATCTAGGAATTCAAGAGAGTTTGTGTGTGAAACATGACAAATTTCAAATATTGATATTTGACCCCAGTGCAATGACATGGGTTTATTTGCGAATGGTCGAGATCATCATTTTGATTTATTTTGATTTTTGATCTAGGAATTCGTAAATGGATGGTTGTACTACATGAAGAGTTCTACATGCTGATATTTGATCTAGGAAGAGATAGAACTTTTCAAAGTTTTTCTTGCATATTTTACTACATATGCATTTGTTTTCATAGGTAGTAGTATTGATTGCATTTCAGTTTTAGTTGATAATTTAGTCTGTTTTGAAGTAGAGTCAGACTTGTGGACCAATCCTTCCCGAAAGAAGGCGATGTCAGATATGAGGATAAATCCTTTTGAAGAGGAGGGGAATGACACAAGCACAAGGGGGACAATCTTTCGACTCAAGCTCCGGAGGTTCAACGAATAGTTTCAAGTAGTTGTGCTGAATTCAACTTAAGGATGCTTACATTGGAGCTAAAGTTAAGTTTTCATAATCATGTTCATTTGTATGGCTTAATCCTCGTCAAAGATGCTTTGCCATTGAAGGAAGGATCAGCATTCACGCGACTATATGGTTGTCCAAGCATGTCCAACAGTTTACGAGCTAGCGCACGACAATATGGAAGTCGAAGGCATGTGGGTTCTAAGGTCGTTAGATTGGTGCAAGCGAAGGCGGGCGAATTCAGAACTTAAAAGACATCAAAAGCCAGTCCAGCGCGATCGCGCCGTGTTCCAAGCTAAATCAGGCACTGTCGTGCCGTTCTGCAACTCAAAAAAATGCCTCTAGACTTCAAGGCGGTGCCACACCCAATCCCAAGCCAAACATATCTCCCGCGCCAAGCACGAAAATCGAGGAACGCGTTTTTGCTTGTTTTGATCAGATTTCTTTCATATTTTTAGTGATTTTTGATATATTTTCAAATTATATTGTAATTGGGATTCTTTTAGATAGATTTGATTATAAATTGTTTGTTAATTAGTAATTTTATTCCTTATAGGAATTAGGGTTTATTCTATTAGTATAAATAGAATACATTGCTTATGTAACATAGAGACAACTTTTGATTCATAAAATTACTTTGTGAGATTTTTTCATCTTTTAGTTCTTTAAGAATTTATAGACTAGTTCTTATTTTTCTTGGGATTCATTATTAATTTATCATACAACAATACATAGTTGTGTGTGGCGTCTTCTACCGCATCAATCGTCGATTGTACCAAGATTACTGCTTACCAAGGAGTCAAGGTGTCGTTGGAGTCCATTCAATGCAGATTTCCTAACGCGGACAATTATACCGAGATTATCGTCTACATATAGGTGAGGAGTTAAGGTGTTGTGAGCGATTCATCCTACAACTTTGTTAGAAATGATCTGAGCGATGAACACGTCACGCAAGCGTGCCGTGGAGTCTATCATCACATGTCTAATAAATATTGCATGAAACATGCAATACTGTATGCAACTGAATAAGAGGAAAAATGAACCTTGATACATCTAAGTCCAGGAACTATTATCCCATGCTGGGGATCCTCTCTAAGTTCCAAATGACCAGATGATTTTTCAAGTAAATCATAGATAACCTGCATTCGTACAAAATAATTTGTCAGTAAAATATTAACAAGAAGCATTAACAAAGCAAACTTCTTAGCCATATTGAATGCCCTACTTCATTGTAGACTTCAAGGTAGGAACAAGTAACTCGAACATCAACAGAGCTATTTTCCTTTTTGATAAGATCAAAAATTGTATGCAAGCTGAGAACCATAAGTCCAGGATCATCTTGAGTCCCGACCATTGTATATGTTTTACCACTGATATATAGAATGATGTCAGGTTCTATATAAACATTTTAACACTAAAAATTGCAAAATTAAATAATAATTTTTAGGAGAAAAGGGACTAAGGAAGCAGCAGATTTAGAAATCAGACATTAAAAAAAATCAAATGATCTGAGGTTCATTTAGAGAAATATGAAGCAAAGCATTTCATTTGCTAAATTTTCTCTGGATGTTTATGGCTTAGGGTGTGTTAACATGAGGCCCATCAATCCCTTCAAGAAAATAGTGTCCAAAAAAAGGTATTATAAAAATCACTTATTTGAAGGCGGGTTATGTAAGCACTCACATATATGTATGTTTGTTGGGCAGGTGGAGAGAGAGAATGTTTCGCCATGTTCAGGGGAAACAACATTTGCTAATTTAACCATGTGATAAAAGCATTTTGGAAATGAAACTTTTTATATGGATGACAACAAATTTGTACATACTAATAACTAATATAAATGATTCAGCTGCTGAAGCAAAATGAGACTGGAAGAGAGATTTTGAGGGAAGAAACTCAACACTGATGAGCAAATAATCAGTAACTTGTAACGGTTATGATATCTTTGTGTGCCATTTGTATACGGAAGACTTCCCCTGACGTCTTACTCTTATATATATACATGTATGTGTGTGTATAGGCACACACATGCACACACACATATTTAGTTTGTCACATGATAAGAGTTGAGAGAGATACACACACCATGTTAAGGACATTTCACCATTGTATTAGATAGTTTATCAACATTGAGGGCTTAAGGGACAAGGTATAAAGAATATGGTCCGAGTTTCATGTACCTTCCTGTTGAACCATATGCAAATATGGTTGCATTAAGACCTTGAATGACCCCAGCAACAGTAGAAGATATACTTCTCTTGTAGACATTCTGGATATTTGTTCACGTTAAATTAATTAACAATCAAATTTAAACAAACTGAAAACACTAAAATATCAAATTGCATATGATATATATTTCATACATTCATACATATATTCTAATTTCTGAGCTTGTCAAGTCGAAAGCCCATCTGGAGTAACTAACATGGTGTACAACTCTTTTGTCTTTTTCCTGATAATTAGTTCACAATTCTTTTTACAACAGAAGCCAATATTATCTTCAAAATATGAATTGATTAAAATTTATAAACGCTAAGGGATCTGTAACTTATTAACAACAGTCATTAATGGCTTAAGTTTATGAGTTCGAACGTTGCAGGGAAAATAGGAATATAGAAAGTGTACTCACTTTGCATTCATTCAAACTGATACTAAAGATATCAAAACTTTAATTAGCAAAAAAATAAAAAGATGTCAAAACATTTAATCCTCTGGGTAGATAAGTAACTATAAGATATCACCAAGAAACCAATCTTCTCCAATATCTAAAATGGATTAATGAATCTTGGACTAAGGTTTCTTTTCTTCCAAAATCTTATTAATTCTTTCTATGGTGATACCTTTAAGATCATATTGTCCCCAACCTCAAACTCTAAGGTGTGGCAGTGATTATTAGCATAATTCTTCTAATAACATCGGACAGTTTGTAATCATTCTCTAATTAGTCGCACCTTGTCGGAAGTGATTTAAATTAACTAAGGGCCAAGCAACTTCCTTTCACCAACGCTGTCCCAACATATTTGATATCTACATTTTCTTCCATATAGCGCCTCGTATGGTGCCATCCCGATACTTGCTTAAATTTCGATTAGACCGTGTAGATCCAATACAAAGGCATGTAACACGTCTTCCAGCATCTAAATCATCCTTTCAGATTGTGCATCAATTTGAGGATGGAAAAACATGTCACTTACAATAAAATGAAGGGAGTAATTTGAACAGCGGCCTTAAACTAGTTTGTAAAGTATGCAGGTACTTTTTGCCAACAATCAATAGCTGATCCCACCTCCATCCAAGTTTAGTAGTTTGAGGGTAAGGGAGCAGTAACCTCACGCGTAGCGTCAATGGAAGCAAGAATACAGAATTAGAGGTAATGAAGACTTGTTGATTAATTAGCTTCTATTCAGCCTAGCGGATGCAAGGTTGGAGACAAACACGTGAAATATCAATAATAAAAGGTATAAAAGAAATATGGAATAGTACTTAAAGATTAATTCCTCTGCATATTGGTAAACCAATTGGAAGTTATATGTAACATGATTGAAAATGAATAACCTGTTGGATATTTTCATTATCTAAGAAGTATATAATAAATATATTATATGTTATCCATATAGCCAACAAATGAATAAGAGAAAGGTGTTGTAATGTTAAGGACTTGGGTTCAAGTCAAGGCAACAGCATTCTTATAATATATTTTTTTAATCAATTAATTAATTAATTAGGCCAACGGCAACTCAATTGGGATGCGACCAAATATACAGAGTTGGGATGCCAAATTGCAACGAACCTCTTCAAAGGGATGTTTAGATATCAACATACCTCTTCAAATGGATGTTTGGAAACCTATAAATAGGTTCCAAGTCAACCCAAACATCACAACTTTAAATCAATCATTCTCAAGTTCTTAACTTAAAAAATCATTCTAAATCATTTTCAAGTTCATAGAAAAATTATTATTCTAAATAATTTTCTTATTATAATTTTCTTCTCTCTCATTTATAGTTTGCACTAGTTTTGTTTCTACACAACAAATTCTAGTACAGAGTAAAATCTAGGCATGTCTTATCTCCTATCTTGGGAGACTAATTTGCAGTAACCATGTGAAGCAAAAGTAAGGGGTTAAGGAAAAAGTGGTCACCATTCGATTCAGGCGGTAATATTGTTGTTTTATATCAAACTACAAAGCGAGTTACAACATAACCTGGCACATCTACAAGGTTCTTAAATAATAACGGAAAACATATTCACAGGGTCAGAAAACCTTAAAATGAAAACTATACGAGCACAAGCTTATCTTCTTCTCTTTTTTTGAACAAGCAACTGGAGAATTGTTGGACATCAAAACAGCCAAAAGCAAATGATCCAAAAAAGAATTGGACAATACTAACCGAATTTGTAGAGTCGGGGCCGAATGCATAATCAAAAGAATATCTTCTATCTTTTGTCCGATTTTGTATGCGATCAAGATAGTCCTTTGACAAGTCAGGGTCTAAAACAAGTACATCCTGCAATTGCCATTTTCACACAACTTACAAAATATCTTTATTAAAGAGAGAAACAATTAACCTTGTATATATGACATTAAGTCCAAACACAATTTATTGTGGCCTTGTAGAAAACATCACCTTATCATTATTCACTCTGACTATATCACGACCTCGTTCTCTGACTGTTAATGGCCTACATTTCACTGCAACCTATGGCCAACAATTTTTTAGTTACTGTAAACAAAGAAAACTAACAAAGACATTAAAATAAAGCAGAGGCTACTCGAGGGAAAAAGACTAACCGTGAGGGTTGTGGTTCTCTTGGTAGCTGGAGCTCTAATACTTGGCATGTTCAATCAACATTCAGCTCCAACAATATTAAAATTCACTTCATCACTTTCTAGCTCAACAATTTCACTTCAATTCTTTAATCAGCCTAAAACCCTAATTGATTCTGGGAAATGTATATTCTACAAACGGGAAATCACAAACTCAACCCTATCAATACCTCCCAATAACAATCAAGAAAATCCTAGAAAAACTAACGAAAGCAGCATCAAAATCCCTCTTTTCGCGATGAAGAAAAAATAAAGGTACGAATTCGGAAGATTCTAAAATATATATATATATATATAATCCTTTAAGATAGAGAGAGAAATAAGTAAGTTTTAGGTTGAAGAATTGAATTCAATGGGTTCCGTGGGTATGGTATAGGTAACGCCATTACATTTACTGATAAATCATGTGTGAAAGTAGTGGAGAAGTAGGAGTGAGTAATTTAGTATTCAGTTCAATTAGGTGCCGACGCGGGTAATTGAATGCAGATGACGACCAAGTTTCATGTTTGTTTTAGAATTTGTAGTACCACGTTACACTATTTCCTTTGTACTAACTACTAATATAGTGAGCAGTACTATGTAGCTAGATGGCAGGCTGGGTGTAACAGTTCGGGCATGATTCCAACAAAATATGATTGAATTTGTTAATAATATAATTTAAATTTGAGTATAAAATATAGTTTGGATAAAAATATGAATAGAAATTGACTAAGTTTTTATTTGATTTGTTTAAGATTCAAAATTCGATACATATTCGATTGATATAAATTCGATACTCGATACATTTTATTATAATATATATAATTAAATTAGATTAATTAATTATTATTATTTTGTTTTATTTTTAATTTTAATTTTGATTGTGATTTTATATTTGTAAAGTGTAATAGTAAATATATTTTCTCATTTCTAAATAAAATAACAAATTCAATTTATAATTATATTTATTATAAAGCTAGTTATTATGCGGAGACTCAAATTCAAGCTTGAATTTGAAGATCCAAGTCTGATCGAATTCGAGTCGAGTCGGAATAAAATTTTTCAAATACAATTCGAGTATGAATTTAACGTTTCGAGTAACTCTATGTTCGCTTCGGGTAATTTTGAAACAAAGTAATACTATATGCATTTGATTTTTGTAAAAGAAATATTTTTTTCAATTTATTTCTTTGTTTTTTTTAATGTGGAGTGTAATAACCCATATTTTTTTAAAATTAAATATTAAGTGATTTTTTATATACAATTGTGTTTAAATTGAAAAAGGTAAATGATTTTGTTTCCCTCTTTCTTCCTTGTTTTGTTTGGAAATTAAATTCTTTTAGTAGATAATTAAATAACTTATGAAATTAAAATTGAGCAAGATAATTTCTTTTTGTTAAAGTCTTGTGGTAAAATCATTCAGAGCGGGAACCTACTTGGGAGATAGAGGAGTCTATTCGAGCGGAGTATCCGCATCTCTTTGAAAATTAGGTGCGTTCCATTATTTTGATTCCGGGGACGGAATCCTTTTTAAGGGGTAGGTGATGTAATACCCGGAAAAATATATATATTAAATAAAAAAATAAAAATAAATTAATTATTTTGTTTGAAAACATATTAATTGGACTTTGTCATTTATTTGGGTCAAACTAGTTATTTAATTTGTGTGGGCTAATAAATATTAATAAGTGATGGGTAAATTAATTTAGTACAAAGTGGGCCTTAAAAATTAATTGGGTTTAATTTATGTGGGTAATATTAAAATCCTTTTATAATTAGGAAAAATAATAAAATAATAAATAAAACCTAATTCACTTAAACATCAAGTCTGATACAAATTGAAGGAAAAGAAAGGAGGCGGTAGCAGAACAAAAGAAGAAGACGAGCAACAGCGGTACAAGAACCAAGAGGAGGAATTGAATTCCTTTTATTATCCATGTGAGTCTCTGCCTGGTTATTGAATTAATAGTGTAGTACAACAATCATTGTGAAATCATCATGTAAAAGTCAGTTAAGGCTTTGTACACATTTGATATTAACTGGCGTGGTGCTGAGTATCATGTGAATTAGATAATGTGGATACTAATTGAATAATAATGAGTATTAAAATAATATATGCATGAATCCTGTAACATTAATGCACGTATAAAAATAAACCCTTTGTTTCTTTCTAACTAATGAGTAGTACATATGTATCAGGTTAATGGTTAAAAGTTAATATTTATATATTAGTTTATATTATGTGTACATAATGGTCATGTATTCAATTCAACAATATTATGGCATGTATATTATATTTATATGTATAAATAAGGTACTGCTTTATAAAAAAATGGAGAGTAATAACATATTTTATAAGTGATCCGAGATCATATGAAATTTATTCAGGCTTATTTTGTGAATCTAATGCAATTGGAAATTAATCTTATATTACTATAAATTAAATTTTTCAGTAATTTATAAACTTATATTTATTATTATGTTGTTTAATTAGTTTGAATGGAGAGAGTCTAAATGAGTCAAATTTAGAATATAAATTTTGGAGTATTAATAATTGATATAAGGCGATGATTAAAGGCATATTAAATAGATTATGAATTATTTTGGAATTATTAGTTTGGATTATTTTTAATTTGAGGTGAATATGTTTAGATTGTGAATAACGTTTCGTATTTGATATCGTTGGCAAATGAGGGTAAGATTTTGTGGAGTGTGCTATAAATGGATTGGAAGTATCAGGTACGGATTCCGTACTTTTTCAGCGATACTTTTGTTAAATTTGATTTATTCGTTTTGTTCCTCGTTTCAAATTCTGTTATTATTTCACATAATTGTTTCTTGTGAAATTCATATATTTGTTTCATTTTGGAGTTGACGCATTGTACTCGTATTTGTACTCTTTGAATTAGGATATCATGTTTAGTATTTATTTTTGATAATTGTAGAGCGGTACATGTTGCTACCTTCTTTTTGAAATCTTGTGACTATAATTTGATTTGGTTCAACATGTACATATAGAACCCTTTTGTTAGTATTATGTCGCATGTGTTGTGACATGATATTTTGTTAGAATATACCATAGGGTATACCTGAGCTATAACCACCTGTGGGGGTACCACAGGCATGTCGTCTTGGCACGAGAGACATGACACTTTCCGTGGCGGTGTGATTAGTCCATGGCGTCTCCGTTTTGGGCTCCGGAGTAAGTGGGCCGTTTGGTGTTTTGTTGTGGGAGGCGTATGGGTTAACCCTAGTTTTCTGTTCTGCGGATTGGTGATGTTGTGCCAAACACACCTATCCGATTTGCATACATTTGGATTCGCGGTCCAATGTGTGATTGCCTGTGTGGCATTATTTTGATGTGCCTGTGTGGCATTATTTTGGTTGCCTATGTGGCATCATTTGACTTGCCTGTGTGGCATTAGTTTGACTTGCCTGTGTGGCAAGGTATATTTCTGAGCTCATTCGGTATGAAATAACTCCAGCCGTTTGTTTCAGCCTATTATTTTATTGGATTAGTTTTGTTGGTTTTTGTTCAGTTCAAGTCATTGAGTTAGTTACTTCAGTTCGCTATTTCTTTATTCTTTTATTGGTTTCGTCAATTATGTTGATTCATATATATTCCATTCAGATCCTCGGATATTATATTTTCGTTCGTACTTGCACTTGAGGCTTGTTCAGTAATTTGTCTCAACTGTTTTCGTATATCAGTTGTATATCTTTTGTATATCTGTATCCGTACTGGGCAATTGGCTCATGCTGTGTTTTTCTTCCGGCAGATTTGCAGGGGTGATTCAGGACTAGTGTGATGAGAGTTTTGCCTTTGACCAGTTAGGTTGATTCACATTTTAAGTTTTGATTATTTTGACTCAGTTTAGAGAATTGTACTTATTACTTTATTGATGGATCACCACTATTAATGTTTTGAGGTTGTTAGTGCTCTGTTTTCTTATTTTGAGGTTTGTTGTGCTTTGCACGTGACCTCCCTTTCCTCTTCGGGAAGGGGGTGTTACATGGAGTTTCTAAAAAATGTGCGATCCGTGGCCACGGAATCGATCTCAGGATGTTTGAATTTACGGTTCACCCCAGGTGAAAACTTACCACTGCTCCAAGTGCTGTGGTTTTGTTTTATTTATTTCTACCATTAGTTATAAACTTACCATTAGTTATAAATATTATATTAATATAATATAATATTCATATATATCAACAATGAATGAAAATGATAATAGGACGTAATCACGTACACACGAAATAATGGAGTATTGAATTTGGACAAGGACGTATCACCTGATGATATTTTCTTTTCTTGTGTTGGGCAGTATATGGTATGGGAGAATCTTTGGTAGGACAGGTTTGGTAGAAGGAATTTTTGATAGTACAGCAAATATATGAGTATGTAACTAATTCGGAGTGTGACAGAATTGAAATAATTTCAAATTTCTGACAAAAATATGGTTCCAAACTTTAACCAACCCAAATAAATAAAAACTGTTAATCAATTCATTTGGTTCCAGTTAATATGAATTGACCCGACAGTTAATCAACTATATTGTCAGGTCTACATCCAGTCGAGCCCGGATTTCCACAGCAACCTACTAGAGACTCAAATCCGGCGTAGAAGTCAGCGAGAGAACACAAAAAAATACATCCCAAAGCTAAACATGAACGAATTAAACCAAATATTAGGTCTAGATTGGGAAATCTCACAAATCAAAAACCCAAATCCAAAGGAGTTGTAACAACAGGGACCCAAATCAATAGACCCAACAAATAAATTGAATGCAACTCATAAAAAACCATGATGATTCACAACATAACCAAACAAACATATAAATCTGAATCTAGAAGATAAATAAGTAATAAATACAAAGGTTCCAGATTAGACAGAGCAATCGCCCAAGATCCAAATCTAATTTACAAAAAGGAACCAGACAAACCCAAATCCAACGATATTAACCATTCGCCATTCTCCTCGAAATAGCCACTTCTTTAGACCTTCGATCCACCTCAATCTCGGTCGTCGTTGTCGCCTAGGGGTGTAAACAAGTCGAATATCAGCAAACACCCTATTATTCAGATTCGGCTCTACTCAAAAAAATTGAGCTCGAATTCGATAAAGGAATTCTAATTTTGTACTAGATTCGACTCGGATCAGTACTCGGAACTACTCGACTTGTTTACAAATCGAGTTACTCATGAGCCTTCAAATCAAGTTTCGAATATGAATCATTTCACTTAATACTGAATCACTACATACTAAATTGATTATTGAACTAATGTTTATATATAAAAGTTTTTTACTTTTATTTATATAAAAAAATTACAAAGGATGTAATACAAATTGACAATTAAAGTACAACTTTACACAATTTAATACTACATTTTATAAATTATAAAAAATTGATACAAATATCACATATTTAACTTGTTAGTATGGATTATACCAATATTCAAATATGATCCATCGAGTAGGTATCGAGTATGGTTCAAGAAAAAAAATAAAAAAACTCGAACCCTAATCTAAGCAAACATTGATATACTCGAATTCAATTCATGTATCATTAAACAAAAAATGAGTATGGTTCATATTCGACTCCAATTAATTTCGAATTCGAACTTTGGATCATAATTTCAAACCGATCTCGAGTCGAATACCGAACTACTCGGCTCAACTTACACCCTTACTGACGCCTTATTCATGGCATCGTGGAAATTTTCGTCGCCGCAAATAAAATCCTAGCAGCCTTTTTATGTATTTCTGTACTTTTTTTTACGACGAAGAGAATTAGGTTACTGCAAAGGGGGCAATTGTAGGATTTATTGGGTGTTGGATCAACGCCTGAGATGTGGGAGAAGTAGCATTTGAAGTAGAAGACAGATGGTGGCTCGCGGTGGTTGTGGAGGAATAGAGGGTGGTTATTGATTGTGTAGAGAAAGAAAGGGAGAAAATTATATTTTTTAAATGACATGTCATTGTTTTAATATATTTTTATTATATTTTTGTCACGTTTTTTTGTTTTTAATTTAATTTTATTTTTTCATACTACCACAAATAAATAATATACGTCTATTCAATTATTTTAACAGACTGACCTAATTTTAAAATAATAATTAATTTAACAAGATAATTTAAAAAATTAAAATTTTAATAATATAATCTGTAAAATTTGCCAACAATAATGGGTAATTCATTAATTTTGTGCTTATCATTTTATTGGGTCCTGCGTAATTATCATAGCACACAATTTGCATTGGTGGATAAACGAAAGCATTCACTCAGAACTCAAACTAAGTGAATATTCGTGGTTAAATTATTATATTACTTTTCCTTTTTCTTGTATGAGCTGGGGGATTAATTAAAAAAAATATTAGCGTTAATAGATAATAAGTGATTATAGTCGTCTCGCTTCGTGTCACATAATATATTTATGTTTTTCTTGATAAATTTGTTTATTCATACCAATAGTCTGCTATTTGTTCAAGAAACTGTAGCAGCCAGCCAATGTGGCCATGTGGGGAATGGTCACTTACAATTTTTACGGTCAATATATTTTTTATGTAAAAATATTAAAAATCATGTGAAAATATTATTTTCTTTTAAATTTCTTTTTTTAGGGACAAGTGGCATGGAACGATAACTACTAATACATCTGTTCCTAAATACTAAATAGTAGTATAAGATTCAAATGGAAAATCATTAAAAGTTGGTCCAAATAAGGGTAAATTAATATGGAAGAACAAAAATTTGAATATCTAAAATTGACATACTTGCTAATTTCTTACATCTGTGATAAGTAATGAAGATCCTGTTTGTTTTGACAACAAGTCTTGGAGACAATTTTGAGCGACATTTCTAGAGACTGTTTTTGTGTTTTTGGTTTTTTTTTTTGTAGTACCTCTCAAAAAATGTATAGTATTTATTTCAACTAAAAACAGTGTTTTGGGTGTAATTTAGATACATACAATAAATAGGGTTGTACAGACTGTACATAACTTATTTCTTGTATGTATCCAAATTATACCTAAAGCACTACTGTTTTTTATAAAAATTCAAATTGAAATAAATATATATTTTTTTGGGAGGTACTACCAAAAAAAAATGTCACTAGAAATGCGTCTCAAAAATGTCCCCCCCTGGAAGGAGTGAAGGACTGTTGTTTTGAAGCATGCTGCATTAGAAACCATGAAAAAACCCAGAACAGAAGTACCACACATTTATCTCTGGAAAGTGAGATGGTACGACCTTGAGCTAACTAAACAAAAGAAATTATGTGAAACTATCTTTGGCGGCTTAGCTTACGCTTCTTTACCTCTTTTCTCAACCCTTCTCTCCTCTCTTCTTCTTCAATCTTGCGAAGTTCTTCCTCATCCTCTTTCTGTGCAATTTTCTCACTGAATCACAAGAACCCACAGGCCCATGAGTCGTTCATGGGAAAACGTATAAAAGATGTATAATATATATTAAAACAAAAGGAATGTACATACGCATGAATAGATAATACTTTTCATAAAATAACTGCAAACCATTTAATCTAACATGCGTTATTATTTAGACAATTTTCTCAACAGGAAAAAAAGAAAGTTAAGGTTTCAAGTTAATGCGATTTCCTCAAACCATCTCGCATTACATAATCAAAAAGTTAATAACTGAAAAAACAATCTCATACTTAAACCTAGCAAAGGTTGATTTGGGTTCCCAGCATTCTATTTTGAATTGCCGCCATAAAATTGATAAAAATATATCAACAGGTTGCAAACAACTCCCTTTCCTATCCAGAAATTCAAACTTTGTACTTCCTTGTCAAATGTTATAAAGACGGCCAAAAAAACAAGATGTGAGTCGATGTTCAAGGGAATAAAGAAAATGTATAAGAAAAAAGGGATGATAAAATTCTGATCAGATGGTGGTAACATTAGAATTAGAAATTGTAACATTCCAGGATTTTAAAGTGTAATATTAAATATTTATTAATTTATATAAGTATTTAATGGATATGTTTATTGTTGAATAAATAATTGCTCAATTTGAGTTGATGTGATTTAGTTAATTATTTGTTGAATAAATAATTGTCCAATTTGAGTTGATGTGGTTTAGTTAATTATTTGTTGAATAAATAATTAAATATTAAATATTTATTTGTAATATTAAATATTTATTGAATTATATAAGTATTGAATGACAATTTGAGTTGATATGATTTAGTTAATTATTTGTTGAATAAATAATTAAGGAGCTAAGAAAATTAATTGTTATGAGATTATATACTAATTTAATTTAATAATTAAGTTAGGGAGCTAATAATGACTAAATGAATTATAATATTTTAAATGGGAATTTGTGATTAAAACAAGGTGTTAGTTGGATTAAATAAAATTATAATTATAAAGAAATTATAGTTTTGTGATAATGATTTCTGTGTTAAAGTAATTTAATAGATTAGTATTTGAATTGATTATTTAATTAAATAGAAGTGTGACAAATAACATTGCTATAAAGGAGATACTAAAATAAATTAAGGGAGTTTTATTCAGTTTTGCCAAACAAGGCCTAATGCCTATTAAGTCTTTTATCTAATTGTGTTTTACCAAACAAGGCATAAGGATTAATGAGTTATTTTTAGTTAATTAACCAAACAAGCCTTATGACTTTTGATTTAAAAAAATAATTATAACTAATGTCAGTTAAGTTAGTATTATATTATATATTTAATAGGGCTATATGTATATACACAGCTGTGTATTACACAGTAGGTCTAGGACGACAGATTTTTTGGGTTATAGCGACGGTAAACTGTCGCCATAGCCCAGAATAACTATGACGACGGGTGAAATCGTCGCTATAGTCCAAAAAATCGTCGTTATAGCCTACTGTGTAATACACAGCTGTGTACACACATTTTTTCCTATTTAATATATATTATATCCTATATATACGTTAGATATCTAGTACGTAGTTAGAGTTAGGGAGAAAAACAAAACTCAGAGAAGAAGAAGAAGAGTGAGAGAGAATTGGAGAGAAGAAGAAGCTTGAGAATCAAAAAGGGTTGGCCATCATCTTCTTCAAACAAGGTATCATCTAAACTCTATTATTGTTGTTCTTTTCAAAGTTATAGTTGTATTTTCTCTCTCCCAATTTTCTCCATGAAAGCTTTGTAGAAGTGAAATTTTGTTATGTATGTTGTTGTATATGATAATATAGTGTTGTTAAACTATTTTCTTAAGCTATAATTGAGAATAATCCATGAATTTATATTATGTATATGGTTGTGAAGAAAAACCTTTTTACAGAGAGTTTTTGGTGAATGAGTATGGGTTAAGTTAAAGTAAAAATTGAGGGTCTATTAGTTGTTTAGTTGATAAATTAATCATCTAATTTAATAGAGTATGTATAATTATTGATAAGATGCTTTGAATTAATTGTTTTGGTTGAAAAACAAAATTTACAGTGTTGATTTTCATTGAAATATCAAAAATAGAGTTTTTGTCAAAAACAGTGAAATTGGATGTTTTAAATTCGTTGTTTATGTTGTTGTATGGGTAGAAACATGTTAGAAGTTCTTGAATTATGTTTATATGAAGTCTATATGTGTATTACATGTTAATTAGTTTGTTAGATTGGAGCTTGTAGGCCAATTTGACTTTCTGTTCATGATGTTGCCGAGGTTGGGCGTCGAAGTTTGGAGTTTGGCGCCGCAGCGCAGCCCAGCAGTATTATTCTCGCGCCGCAGCGCCGGTATCACGCCGCAACGCCAGCTGCTAACCTGAGTCTCGCGCCGCAGCGCCAGCTTAGCGCCAACCCACGGTGTAAATTGTGGCGCCGCAGCGCTAGTTAGCAGAATGGTCTGACAATGTACTTTTTGCACACGAAATTTTAAGAAACACTATGTGATGATAGTAGGACTGTAAAATATTGATTTTAGTATTTCTATACTATGAATAATTTTGTTATTAAGGATTAACTTGTGTTATAAATTGATTATGTGATTAAATAATCAAACCTACATGATGAATGTATTAGTTATGTGATAATGACTAACTATGTCACGATGACATAAGTATATAGGATATTGTGATTCAAATTGTTCGGTTTAATCTACGAATAAGGCAAGTTTTCTAATCTTTTATCTTATTGAACTAATTATTGTTTTCAATTCGATTACCTTATAATAATGCAAGTTGTCTAAACTTTGGTTTGATGTTGAACAAGTTATTCTTGTATTTCACTTGTTGATTAACATGCATAACTAAATTGCTATGCATGTTTAGTATTCAATTCTAATTAACCTTTGCTTAGTATTGTTCAAGCAAGGTATGTTATAGTTATTCAAATTGTATGCTATTAGATTATTTCTAAAACATGATTTTAGTTACTATGATTGATCCAATCACGATTATTCTATAGTATAATGTTACTGATTTTATTCAACTAGTCCCTTAGTTGATGTTCGTTGAATTCTTAATCACCTTGAAAGCTTATCTAAACCAAACTTACTTTGGTGCGGACTTGTATTCTAAATACTGAGATGAACAACTCTTTTAATAGAGGTTTACGCTTAGCGTTGAAATGGTTGTGCACAATACATTGTACGAATGGTTGATCCCCCTAAGTACGTGGAGTCCTTATAGTCTTATGACTGTTAAAGTTAAAGTTGAAAGATTACTTATAACTGTGGACTTGATTCGTGGTCATTAGACCCTCAGTGAATGTTATAATTTTTAGAAAGTTAATAGAATATATTGTTCAGTTCTATTGAGTCTGAGATTGGAAATTGATGTAAAAGTTTAAAGATTTACTTATTGTTATTTCAAGTGGGCTTTGTTTGTTCACTCTTGCCTGTAAAATTTCTTACAGCTAAAGTTGAAACAGGTGACGTACCTAGCACCAGTAAGGGAAAAGGAAAGATGAATAAATACTGAAGACTTGTAATAGTTTTGATAGTTTACTTTCAGACTTTGGTTTAAAGATTGTAATGAAGTTTATTTAAATTTCCGCATTTGAATGATTGTTGTTAAAGGTTAGATAACCTGGGAGATTTTTATTATGTAACCCTTTAATGGGAAAGATTTTTATTTATTCAGTTTTATTATGATTGGGTAATTAGATATGAATGTTTGATCAAGTGAACACCAAATCCTGTGGAAATAAAGTACCTGAATTTGGGGGTGTCACAGAAATTACTGTAAACATTAATGAGACATGTGAAGCTCCTTCCGCATATATAATGAGCTCGCTGTTATACCATTAAATTTAAAATGTAATCATATATATAAAAAATCTAAAATGGCCAAATTTTACTATACTTCATACATTTCACTAACCTGCGTCTCTCCTCTTTCAAAATGTCATTAAAATTAGCCTCCATATCACTGTCATCACCTTCATCAGTAAATTTATTGGGATTATATCTGCAAATAAAATCTCCAACTAGTTAACACAGATATCTTATTATATAAATCATAGTTACCAAAAAAATAAAAATGTCGCATCCTTGAACCATAGAATAAAATTTCAACTACTAATACACTACTGAGCATGAACAAAAAGGTAACAAATGTCATTGAAGCTGTACTTTATGAGTTTTAGGTGATGTCTCTTTATTGAACCAAGTGAAAAAATCCAGACAAACACACACCACACTCCTAACTTCATGGCCATTATGGACTTTAAACCAAACCAATTACCCTTTCACTTTAAACTACTACCCCACACTTTATCACGGCTACTTTTCCGGTAAATAAGATCCTCATTTTATTAAAATTACCATTAAAGGGTGACGTCTAGCTGGCTTAACAAAAAAAAGGGGAGGGGACTAAAACGGCTCATCCAACCCAGCAATCCCTTCTCACAACTCGTGAGAAATAGGGAAAGAGATGGTATAATTACATAAGCAAAGCCTATCAGTGAAAAAAAAAACAGAGAAATTGTTATATTCAGCATAAGCTGATTAGACCATTGCAATACAATCGGGAGGCAAATATACATGAGACGACAGGACAGTCATGCTTACCCAAACATTCTTCTAATCATACTGATCGCTTCTCCGCCGTCTACATCCTCATAATCATCAGAATACTGTCTTATGGGTCTTTTTCTTGGGTAGTCCCTTTGTGAAGTACCGTGGGAGGGAACTTTGGTTGATGGCTGCTTTATCTGCAAAATTTCAAGCAAACACCAAAAAATATTTTTTACACAATCAAAATACGGCCCCACGTCATTTTCCTGAGGAACAGGAGGAAAGTTCACTACAAAACTAAGTAACAATCCAATTAATATATCACCCCAAAAAAAACATCTGAATGGTATGTGACAACAGTAAATAAGTTATACCTGAGGTTTGGAGGACACTTGTTGTCTTGATAAAAATTTCCCCTCGCTAGATTCTTGCAATTCCCGTCTTCGGTCCAAAGTTTGCTTCGGAATAGATGGCTGCGATTTCGAAACAAGTGGTTTGCGCATAACAGGGATGAAGTTCTTTGGACTTGATGAAATAATCTTCTTCTCTGTAGAAGTCAGCGGGACCTTAGAAGGTATGCCTTTTGGCGCCTGAGGCCGCCCAGTCCCACTCCCATTGTTGCTACCATGCTGTTTCCTATCCATTGGGGACATTGGCCTACTGCCAGAAGCCAATTTGTGAGGCCCTACTTTAGATTCCATCTTCCTGTTTGTCGGCATATATCTCCACTCTTCACCGGCATTAAACATCTTTTGGCAATTATTGCTCGATAACTGTTTGCTCTTCAGTGGCACTTGATCCAATCTCGCCTCTTTAACATCACCAAAAAACATTTTTAAGTTTTCTAAAAGAAAATAACATGTTCAGGGTCTTTAGACAACAAAATAGACCAGCTACTTAAGCAGTAACACACCAGGTTTTGAAACAGCAACATTTTGAGGTGGCGGATCTTTTGCAGGAGTTGGAGGCTCTGCATCATCCGATAATAGAAACGAGTAGTCCCTAGTATTTTTACGCATTTGGACTTTTGTTTTTGTCTTTATCTGCAAAACCATTCAAAAGAATCATATATTTGGGGAACTGATATTTTCACATGTATTTTTGATATTTCCACATGGTGCTCTCTCACATGAGCATATAGTGGGTCCCACCTTCATGTAAGAAGGAATCATATAGAAATATCAAAAACACATGTGAAAATAGTGTTCCCCTATATTTGATATACATTAGCAAGTATAAAGGGCAAGTATAAAGGACAATCAACGAGTTACTGTAATTCAAAACTATACCGCATTAGTGACTTTAGGGGGATGGTCAGTCACTCGAGGCCTGGATCCTACGGGAGCTGAACCATGGACCTTATTCTTCTGCAAAGCTAAGTTGGGTCATCAACAGATAAACTACATTCAATATGGTAAATGGTAATCAAGTTAACAGATGATATACTATTTGCATATCTTAACAACACACAAGGCACAATTCAATTTGAAGTAATGGTAAGCCAACCAATATCAGAAAAATAATTAGGATACGGACATGAGACTTTATCAAAGGGTTCGGCAGAGTTTGAGAAGAGGTTCCGAGTTAGATACCCCACAGTGGATGTTACTTAAGTATAATTTTATTTTTATAAACATATTCTATATCAAATTAACCTTAAAAAGTTAAAGTCTATCTTCTGAATTATGATACTTGTTTTGAAAGAAAAATAAATGACCAAAAACAACATCCATAGGACCATAAATGTAATAGCATGAGTGGATGTAACCAAAAAAAGAAGTCTTCTTCCTTGAGCACAACCAACCAAAAAGAACTAAGCAATTAAGCATTAACTTCATTTCCCTCGCCTTCATCAAAATAATACACAATATGGTATCCGTATGGGGACAAGAAATAAAGCCTTCAAAAAAGCTATAGACTAGGAAGGAGACTAGGAGACTAGGAGAGAGAGGTCATTCGAGATGGTCCAAAATAATGGACCTAATGGTGAGTCAACGAGTAAGAAAAGGAGGTGGAATTTTTTAAGCTTACACCATGTTTAGATTTAGAAACCCTTTCTGCCAAATGTGGGTTCTCTAATAACGACTTGCTTTCTTCAATTACTCTTTGAGCTATAACAGGCTGGGAAGGTCCAAAGAAAGATCCATAACTGCATAACATGAACAATGTAAGTGAATACAACATCATACAGTTGTAAATTTGATTGTAAGCTTTAACTTTGCTATTGGATCATTGGATGTAAAGAAAGTATTAATATGATTGAGCTCCAGGCCATTAACAAATACAAAATGCAAAATCCATTCCACTAAATAATTAGGAAAATGTTTAGCCTTAAAGGCTTTACAAAACAACAGAGCTCATGAAATTTGTAACCGAACTGAAAGCATGAGATACATATTTCAGATAATATTTTACTTCAATCGAGAGAGAGATTTAGACAGAAAAAGGGAGAAAGGGGGAGACAGAATTTTGCTTGACATACTAACACAGAATGCACAAAGATATATAACATCAATCATAGGCCTTGCAAATGCAGGAAATGAGCAGTTCACATCAGCTCGCAAAGTTTAAAATTGCAAACAATCATCTCCAACTAAAAACAGGTAGATAATAAACATAATCAAAGTTAAAGTATTTGACACTTTGCCAATAGTTTAGGTGCAAACTGATAAATATTCGTTTGATCCGGAAAAATTACTTAACAACATCTTTATACTTAGGTTAACATTTTAATCCGAAAATATAAGCCAAATATTCAAATATCTTTGAACCCAGCAAAAATAATGTAAGCCATAGAATGGTATCCAAGTTTACTCAAACTTGAGATAAAACTCACTTGTCATATGGCAACTTATTCTTTCTCTCTCCAGAATTTGCAAGCGAGCCAGAGTCCTTCTTCATCTGCTTTCTTATAGATTCTTTCAATCGTTATCTCAATTCAAGGTATTCCAGTTCCTGCTCTGTGGGCTGGCGAGCTTCTTCATCCTCATATTCATCTTCACCAACCTCTTCATCTTCTTGATCTTCATCTTCATCTTCCTCTTCCTCTTCATACTCATCCAGATTTTCATATTCCTGCATGACCAGAAGTTAAGAGACAGAGACAGAGACATATTTAACGTGAAAACTGTGCAAAAATACTCTAAATCTGCTTACATCTCTGTTGTATCCCCGCATAGCCATTTTGAATTTCCAATGAAGATTATTCGACCAACTGTTTCATAAGAAAATATTGAATTTTAAAAAAAAACACTGGAAGCCTAATTAGAGATTATGAATTTTAAAGAACAAATGAGCAAAAATCATATACTTTTCCCCTCTTTTGCGTTAAAAGTTGAAATGAAATATTGGGTTAGCCAAAAGGTGCAAATTTAGGACAATGTATATGAAACATAATGAATTGGTGCATGGGGAACATAAAACCTAAATTTCTCCATTTAACAAGTCGACTAATAAGTCTTGCAGAAAAAAATCAAGTCTTATTGGAAAAAATTGTGACAGACATTTTAAACGCATATGCCCGAATGCCTATACACCAGCAAATCTTAAGCAAAAAACATGAACTTTGGCGATCGAAAAATAATAATAACTGGAAGAAATAGTGAAATTAAATTCAAAGTCATAACTTAACCAAACAATTAGATCCTTATACGACAACGAACAATTAAAGATATCAACAAACTTTTGACTTTCGATGAAAGCAGAAAAGCTAAAGCCTAATTATTTCAAAATAGGCCGGTTCAAAGGCAATTCTTCAATTGAATTTGTACATATAAATAAATTACAAAAGTAGTTTAAATACAGCGATTCTCATGCCAATCATATAAAAAAAAATCTTAAGCGAAACCTTCATCAATTACCTGCTTTAATATCGAAGTCGAAGAAATCTGATCGTTTCGAGCGAATTATCAACGGAGAAAGCCTAAATCGATGGTGATTCTAAAATAAGAGGGACGAAGCGGTTTCAGATGTACATCAGACGCAAATTGTGTGAACATAAAGGAGAGGGGGAACAATGATACGTCGCAGATTTGGGGAAGATAAAGAGCGTAGAATAGCAGAAGGAGCCCGTAACAAAGAGGATGGATTCTAACGTGTGCATGGAGGTTATATAGTGCATAAGTGGGTTCGGTTACGAGTTGCAACAATGGTTCGACTTTTTCAAGCCGAGAGTTCGACCCGCCGACTGAATACATCATATCTGTCATGTCCCTCTATACCAATCTTAATTCTTAATCTGTCGTTCGCTCCTCCTCCTCCTCTCCTCTCCTATCTCTCTATATATATATAATTATTTACATCTCTCTATATGGAACCAAAATATTGGGTGGTGTTATTGTTTAAACTTTACAGTTATAGATCCATCGTAATCCTGCAATCTCGATTATTAGTATTACTGGTCTGCTGGTGCTGGTTTTGGTTTAAAATTTGTGGACTTCAGGGATGGATGCCCTAGAAAAAATGATAATAAAATGGACAGCTCATCTCTTTAAGAAATCTTACTGTATTTAATATGACCTGACCAAAATTGGAGTACCATGAAAGACTAATCACTTCGTTTTAAATGATTAATTTTATAAGTTTTGTCAATGTTAATTTAAAAAATATTACTACTAAATAGGACATTTTATAAATGATGCCAATTTATATTTAAAAAATGTATCAAATTGATATTTAAAAAGTCAATATATCTTCTTCAATGAAAATTGAAAAATAAGGATAGGCAGATTTTTCAAAATGATATGATTATTTAATTTATTTTAAAATAAATTACAAACTTTTGTTAAAAAAGATGGATGGATACAAGGTCCTTTTATATGGTGGTCCGGATGATTAAGGAATTGCACTCAAACTTAAAATTACAAAAACTCAGTGATGATGTGAAATGTATGAAAAGTTTAGTAAGAATAATACTCTCAAAATATACATTGATTTTTCTTTTCTACTTGGTTTGGTTACTTTGTTAATCTTAGACCAAGTAGCCAAACTGTAAAAGGCATCCTTCATCCTTGTACGAGGACTTGTGTAGGTAGTTGTCAACTTAGAGCTTATACGCTTATTAGAGCATGTTGTCTAACTTAATTATAAATAATTTTTTATCATTCAAGTGTTTGTGTACGACTTATAAGTACTTTTTGGGAAGTGACTTTTCAAAAAATGATTTAGTATAATCTTTTTTTTTTTGAAATAAGTATGTTTTTTCAAATGTAAATACTCTTTTGTCTTTATCTTAATATTTATAATTTATTTTTAACTTACAAGTCGTTCAAAAGAGTTGCTCGGATGATCAGCCAGTTATAATGTTAACTTCCATTACTTTCACAACTTGTTTAACTTAATTTTTGACTTATAAATCAAATGATGTCAAACACATTTTTTTTAAGTCAATTTAAACCGACTTATAAATCATTTTAAATAAATGCACCATACAAAATTCATTCGCATTTGCCGGCATCTTGAATAGCTTGTGTTATTGTTCGAGTTCAAGTCGCCATTATTTACATTTCTAACCAAGGATACGGATAATGAATTTGAAAAAAAAAATATTTTTTTTTCTTGAAAATCACCGTTTCACAAATATATCTCCACTTTTGTGGAACGAAAAAAGTACTACTCTAATAAAGTAATATGTTTCTCTTTCAAGATGAGGTTATCTATCTTTGGATTGAGTAAAGAGGTAGGTAACTAGACAAACTTTTTATCTAATTACCTAGCATTATTCCTTTGGGTTTTAGGTGGTGCTTGATATGGGAAGAAGAAGAGAAACCAGTGTTCATAAACCAATGAAATGGTGAAACTAACCCCCACCCACCCACCCCCTCCATCCCCTTCTTTTTCTTTACTATTAAGCTTTGAAAACAACAGACTGAACACCACATTTGTTCCTCGCCCTCCTTTGAAATTGAAACTATTAGGGTGCTTGGAGGGAAGGGAAACAAATATTACACATTAAATAAGCTTGAACTGAACAACATAAAGATTACATCCATCTGCTGCATGCGCTAGGTCATCACTTATTTCAAACTTCTACCAGACTTCAGTTCCACCAGCTCAGAATATAGGACCAGCAGCAAGGATTTCATCAGTCAGCTTGTTGTCCTTGCCAATCTTGTGGGTGGTAAACACCTCAAAATTCCTCTTGAACAGACCACCGAGCTTCAGCAGTGTTTCCTTGTAAGCCTTCTTATCGGACCACTGCATTCACAAATCATTCAACACTTGTAAAAAAAATGCATCTACAGTTCTACACAACACATTTGCAACATATATTAAAGCAAAGAAGGGGAAAATCTCTAGGATCAGCCAACTAACAGTGTTCACGGGATCCAAGATTTCTGAAGGCACACCCTCGACTTCAGTTGGGATTTCAAGCCCAAAAACGTCTGTCTTTTTGTAATTTGCTTTCAAAAGGCTGCCAGAGTGTATTGCATCAATAATTTTTCTCGTGTATGCCAACTTCATACGGCTACCCGAGCCATAGCTGCAAAATGAACAAAATATGGATGATTTTGATAACATGTTTACTTAAACGCAGACTAATTATTTTCTCTGTACTCTCACTTCATACCTTCCACCAGACCATCCAGTGTTGACGAGCCATCCTGTTGCTCCATGCTTTTCCATTTTTGTAGCGAGCATTGCAGCATACTTGGTAGGATGCAACATAATAAAAGCTGCACCAAAGCAGGCAGAGAATGTTGCCTGTGGCTCCTTCACACCTTCCTCAGTGCCAGCCACCTGTACTTGGATCATACGCAATTAATAAATAATGTTGCAGAATTTTAGTTTTTGAGTTATCTTTGTTCTAAAATAACAATCATGTTCCACAGTTTTACTAGTCAACATCTTGGGTGGGTCATGTTAGGTCAGCTATTACTAAATTTTTACCCAAAAGTAAAGTAATGGAGTAGGCAGTTTTTGAGTTTTTCCATACTGAGCTACGTACCAAAGCTGTGTAGCCGCTGATGAAGTGGTACATGGTCTGTGCCATGTTTAGCTTGCTCACAGGTGGGAGAACACCAAATGCATCACATGCTAAAAGTATGACATTCTTTGGATGTGGACCAACACATGGGATCTTAGCATTTGGAATGTACTCGATAGGGTAAGCAGCACGAGTGTTCTCTGCATTGAAAATAAAAGAGAGAAACAACTTCTAATACATCATATGCGATGAAGAGAAAAGGGAGAAACAGCTTTTGATACTTCTAGTTAAAGACTGAATGTATTATAGCCCTAATTTATCTCAAAGAATTTATTTTTTAACACTGTTTCACTCTTTATATTACAAAATATGTTCATCAAAAGTGAACATTATTTACTCTAACATCTTCCCCTTTATACTTCTATTTCTCATAATTATGTTGGCTATAACTGTTGCAGGATTCAAGCTTTACTTCCTTTGTTCCTAGTCAATCAATGGACAGTCAATAAGATCTGAACAATGCTAGCAAATTTTACGATGAGAAGATCTCATCTGCATTGTCATCATTACAGAGGGGATGTAACCACTGCAGTAAATGATAATTGCAATACCTGTGACTGATTTCTCTTCATATTCCACCTCTCTTGTATGTTCATCAAACACCACATTTTCCAACACTGCCAGGAAGAAGTAATAAAAACTGTGAACCATTACCAAACTACAATACAACTAATAAATTTCAAAAAGAATAGTTTGGAAAACGGCGACTTCATTTAATTTGATTTCCTCTGTACTCATACCTTTTAAAGTGGAAAAGGGATGTTTTCTTAAAATAAATCCCCAATGCTGGATTAGACTGATAAAACAAATAGAAGAGAATTAGGAATGTACCAGTCCCAAACTTGATAGCATTCCAGATATCAGGCTCCTTCTCCCTAGAAAGATCAATACACTTGGCATAGCAACCACCTTCAATATTTGACACGCCATTATCACTCCAACAATGTTCATCATCTCCAATTAAGTACCGATTGTGATCAGTAGACAGAGTTGTCTTTCCAGTACCTAAAAATAACAAATGAAACTCATCTAAAAACGTTGCACACCATCATAAAGAAGCAAGATAGTTGTCTGCCCAATCAAACAAGTTGTACAGAGAGGGAGAAGAGACATATCAGTTGGCCGGGGATGGAGCCACATCGGAACGATGATCCGATGATACTTTACCTGACAATCCAAAGAAGAGGGCAACATCTCCATCTTTGCCCATATTGCAGCCAGAATGAAGGGAGAGGATTTGACGCTTAGGCATGAGATAGTGCATTACACTGAAAAGACCTTTCTTCATTTCCCCGGCGTACTGAGTGCCGAGGATGACCATTTCGCTTCTACCAAGGTTTAAATCTATGCTAGTAGAGGATGTCATACAGTGTGTATAACGGTTACACGGGAACTGTCCAGCATTATATATAGTGAAGTCCGGAGTACCGAAATTCTCCAGCTCTTCAGGTGTGGGTCGGATACACCTGCCACCCACCCAGTTATGGAATTGTACAATGAACTAATACACCATCATAATGCTTTGGTATACCTTTAACTTTCATGCATTCATGTCTTAGTTCTACAACTAAATTTTTTATCAAGGAATTATGAAACTCAAGATTTGAGAATTGACTATGTCAACGTAAAGATACTTATCTGGCAGGGCTTAGAACCATAGATCTTGGTGCAAGGCTATAAGCCTATAAACACAAACAAGTATTGCATGTTAAATGTTCAATCTTTTGTTCCATTTACTTACATGTTATGCATGAACAAGGAATGGTAAGCTCTGGCAGAAACTATCCGGACTTTGATTTGGTTCTCCGGATCCCAGTTCAGAAATTGATCATTGACAAAGACCTGAAATATAATGAAATATCATTATAAAAGACCATTAGAGTCTATGGTTTCTCATTCTACAAACGACTACAAAAGTTGAAGCAACTTTTGCATAATTGATTATTACAATTGGAGTTGATTCATCTTCAGAAGCCATCAGAAAATACTTGTAAGAATATGTTTCAGTGCGACATTCTGGATTAATCCAATATATTTGAGCATTCTCATACATCAATTTGCATAAGTCAAACAAATACACAACACCATTCACGGTCTCCACTACTCACCTCACCATGGTAGCTAGGTAGATCCACAACAGATCATGAAAATTGTGTAACATACATGACGTGACAAAAACAGATAATGCACAATTATGAACTGGATTGTCATACATGTAATGAATTAATTAGCATGGAACATTGAAAGGGGGCATAAACATGAAAAAGAAAGGGATGGACTTCAAAGTCTCGACTCTATTTTCAATTCCCCTTATTTAAGTTTTTCTTTTTTGAAGATTTTAAGATATGTCATTTTTTACTGACCACCATATGAGCTTCAAGCTAGTGTGAACTAGAATTATAAATTAACTTCAAAATTTTAGTTCAGAATGCATCCATTTGTAGTAAATTGTATCCGACAAATTTTGACTTTACCAGCCATTGCAGTGGACCATCAAGGATTTACTGAAACAACTAGGGAATCACCATTGCATTAATTATTTTAGTAGTCCCACATAGCCAGTAGATGGCTGTGATAACCAACCAGTATCAAAGATCAAGGATGGTAAACATTCCCAGCTAACCCAACAAATCATTCCCCAATATGTTAAGCATAATCTCAGGCTTAAAGCTTAATGATAGGTGGATTTTTTTTTAACTCAGTTGCTAAAATTTTTTCTTAAAGTAAATTTTCACCTTCTTTTGCTTGATTTCTGAGGGAAAAGCTCTAATTAAAATAACAGAATAACAAGGATTTAAGAAAATGATGGCCTAATGGAATCCAATTAAGACTACCAAAAGTTAATAGGAGCAAAATTAAAGTTACAAAACAGACCGTGGCCTGGTATATTTAATACATAAAGAGGACAAGTTCAGTCTAAATTTATTTTACCAAAAAAAGGCCGAGTGGGGAAAATTTGGTAGAACACAGAATGAGTGACTTGGGATAGAAGGGGTGGAAGAGGAGAATAAAGTATCCGAATATGGACAGAACTGCACCTGAGGGGCCAATATATATAGGAGAAAGACAAAAAAGATACCATCACTCAGTGCAATCTTATCTCCAGAATCTAAATTCTAATTTTGTGTTTCCCAGAAAGGGATGACATTATCACAGAATTGGAATTTGTTCGTCCGTCTTTATCAATTGAGGTCCGGAGGTGGGTCATGGGTGGGGGTACTACTGTATTAATCTTCTTCGATTGGTTGGGGATTGCTTTGTTTTTGTCAAGACATTATGATCAAAATATGTAGCTACTGAAAAAGTAGAATAAAAGAATGGATTGAAATACTAGTAGTAGGTGTAGGTACCTTGTCTAAGGAATTGAGATAATCAACGGCTCTTTCTCTGTTCACCAAGAAGGTGTGCTCGTCCATCTCAATGTTTGGTGAACCCCTGTTGTACATAGAGGAATAAACCAACCATGTTTACGTAATTGTAATTGAAATTGAAAGACAAGTTTAGTGTCAAGAGAGGGAGGGATTAAGGTGACATACTTTCCCCACCAAAGGTCATCCTCGGTAGAATCATCCCTGACGACGCGCTTATCCTTGGGAGATCGGCCAGTTTTGGCCCCGGAGAGTGTGGCCAGCGCTCCACTGGACGTAACGAATGAGCCTTTCTCATACTTAATCGCCTGCTCGTATAGCTCTGCAACCAATTAAGCCACCGAATTAATTTTGGGGGAATTAATTAATAGGTAAACCGTAAAGAAATTAAGAAAGGATAAAAGAATTACCGGCGGGAGAGAGATTGTAGAGGACGTGGGTAAATTTGAGAGAGCTGTCGCTGACACTGATGGTAGGGGGAGTGACAGCGAAATGGTGGTGATGAGAGGAGATCACCTTTGGGGTCTCTGAATTTCTTTTGGCTGGGTCTCCCTTTACCAACTTGGGTCCGGTTTCCCTCGTCAGCGATGCCAATGAGTTACTGGTGGGAGTATTTTTTTTATTTTCAGTTTATCATCCTCCAAAAATATTTAGTTAGCAGCAGTATACATAATAATATTATACTCCTACTTCATACTAACATTATTTTTTACTTTTCACTTTCCAAAGAGTTATTTGTACGTAAAGCAAGTAGGGTGACGTATTGTCATAGCTCCCTATTCACGCCACGACTCCATAGGGTCATCATGTTCATCTGTTCACGTCTGTGTTTGTTATTTGAGTAGTAATAATAATAATCACTGTTATAAAATTAAAATTAGAGGCATATCTGAAAAATAATAATGATTATTTCAAAGACAATTATTGTTTTGAATTAATTAATAATGGTGATATGATATTACTTAATCGATTAAAATTTAAAAAAGTACTCCGCTAACATATATACGGAATAAGGAGGTTAGAACCTGATGGACTGGAGCTGCTGTTTCTGGCGATCTTCTTCAGAACGAAAAGAAAAAGCACCTTCAATTCCGTTCAAGGGAGTAGTAGGCGCTGATTTCTTTTTTTGGAGAGAGTGAAGCTCGTCTATGGTTTGAGCCTTCACCGGTGCCGAACTATCGTCGTGGCATATTCCGTTCTGCCTCGTCTGGATCTTCGCCAGTCCATTCCTTCCGCCTCCGGCCATGCTTACATTTCCATTCCCTTTAGCTGCCATTTCGATCTACAAGCTAGCTGCACAATTATATAATTAATTAATTTCCATTTCTAATTAATATTATTTAATGTACTTTTACTTGACAACGTATATATTATAATCTGATCAGATAAAAACAAATAATATATAGATGGCCGGCCTGAAAAAAAGATGTTACTAACCGGAACTTGCGAGAGCTTGAAACCGAAATGAGGATGGAACTAGTCTAGAAAAGTAATTAAATTAATAGGAAAAAGGAAATGAAAATAAAGGTGACGACCATCAAACAACAGTACGTATGGTGCAGGAGCACGAAATGAAGGTGGTGGTGGTGGTGAGAGGAATGGAGCATCCGGAGGGTCCAATTTAAAGGGATCAGCGGCCCCTTTAACCAGAGTTAAAAATCTAACCATGGTTAATTATTTCCTTCACACGGTTGAGTTTGAAATATATACCCCAATAAATAAATAAATAATACTAATAGTCAGGCGATTGTGAAATGAAATCAATTGCCATGCATACAGCATACAGAACAGATACATACATAAACAAATACATAGAGTAGAGGTAGAGGTATAGGTAGAGGTAGGTTCACGTACGCTCACGCATAACATGATAACAGTCCTATCCTAATTGCTATGCATACGTTAACGTATGTATAAGAATGTATATACAACAATAAAGTAGCGTCGGTATGTGAAGTTATAATTCCAAAATCGGTTTGGATTTCATTTTCAGTTCCGAAAATGATGTAGAATTTCTCCTAAACTTATCCGACATTTCACATGTGAGCATGACCATCTCGTGTACTATATTTAGTCCATATAATATTAACAGGTATCTTTTAATTTTTAATTTTTCTAGCAGATAGACTATCTCGTGGATTATAATATAAAAAAATTAAAATAATCAATAAATTCAAAAAAACTCCAATATATTTTATCTAAAAAGTAAATTAGAGAAATATTATCAATAAATTAGAGAAATACAAATTATTAGTAACAAATATCTTTGCCCTCTTCATCTTCTTCTTCCGTATCTCTTTGGCCTTCATCTCTTTTTTATTCGGTCATCTCTTTTATTTAAATATAAGTATTTAAAATTATATTCTACCAGATTTAATTGATTATATTTAGTCTATCTGCCTGAATAAAATCTACATCCTATGCTATAAAATCTACGATTTGTCGAGGTCTGACCTCCTGGAATTGCTCTTAGTTGAGCTGTTAATTCAAAATTTTAGTGCGGCAACCACACTAGTAGTAATTGCTACACTAATTAGTGGGACATGTCATTGGGTGGGGTTGATTTGTGTGGTGCATGGAAATTTGTGAAAAGCTTACCGGCGCCAAGTCGCCACATACCAAAAATATAGACTACTCCTATAATGGAGTAGCTGACCTTTATATATTATAGTAGTACGGATTTTTTCATGCACCAATATATCATATATATATATATATATGGGATTAAAAAAATATTTATTTTTATAACAAAATATGAACGTCCATCCAATCAGAGGCGGAACTAGGCGGAGGCGGAACTAGGAGGGGCCGGCGGGGGCAGTTGACCCCGATAGGGTGGGGGTCCATGCGGAGATGGGCATGGGCATGGGCATGGGCATGAGCATGGGCGGGGGCGGGGGCCAACCGTCAACCGTAACCAGGCGCCGACGAGACGAGCTCCGACAGTTCAACCGGCGATGGGGGGACTGCTGACTGCCTCTTTAGTTTTTTCCCTGGCATCCCTGCAGCCTACTTCAGCCAATCAGCCGCGGCGCCGCCACTAGGTAACTGTGATGTTGATATGTTTCAATTTTCATCCATCTTCCGAAACTTTCTAGTTTATTTTTTGATATTTTGTCATTGATTGCATAAATTCTTCTGGAGGGTCATTCTTTGGAAGTTTTTAAATTGGGGAAACTGGGAGGCACTGCTATTAAAGCCCTTTTAAAAGTTAGATGGAGAGAGTATATGTATCTAAGTTTTATTTATTTAGTGTTTCTAAAAATGGGATACTTATATTCTGAAATACATCTTCTTTTTATTTTATTTCTTGCATCTCTACATGATTATATATTTATATGTAAATTTCGGTGAAGAAAAAGCTGGAAAGCAATTCTTCCTACATGAATTATTGATTAGCAAATAATAGCAATTGATGAAATATGTAAATATTATTTGACTCTTAGCAATCGAGTTGGCTTTGGTTTTATTTGTTGCAATTGTTACGGTTGAAAAAGTATTTTCTGCGATAAAAATTGTCAAGACTGACTTGCGTAACAAAATGGGAGATGAGTTGATGAATGACAGTCTAGTAATTTATATTGAGAAGGATATTTTTTCAACAATTGAAAACGAACAAATTTTGAGACCTTTTTAAACTATGCAGACTCGCAGAATATAGTTATTTGCTTCACTCGTATAACCAAAAGAAGTTCTTCAAGCGTCAATAAATAAATTTTTTTATTAATATATTTTATGGTTCCGCCACTGCATCACATCTGAATATCTATCACAAGATATATGACCAAAAAAAAATCTGTTTTTGACTACGGAACTTGAAAAAACTTAAAAAAAGAATCTGTTTTTGACTAAAGGAAGATAATGACTATAGAATCTGTTTTTGATGTGCCCCATGAGCTTCCTCCACGCAAGAACCAAAATTATGGATCCGGATCCTCATTGAAATAATGGGAGTCTCTCTTTAAAGATTAACATTTAAAATTATTATATTCAAAGTATAAAAAATATCATCTTATTTAAAAGTCATTAACCTAATTATAACCACCTCATTTAAAAATATAAAAAAAATGTACGACCTCCCCTCCTCCGTCCATAAAAATAATATCAATTGATTTGTTTCCTAATTAATTTGTAAAATATTACTTCATATGATTTTTCAATTTCAATTAATGCAACGGTTAATTGTTATTTTAAAAATAAATTCACATCATAATTTAAAGTATAAAATTTCAAATTCAAAATTAAATTATTTATGTGAATCCGAAGAGTAATTTTAAGAACACTCTATGAAGTTATTTTGACAATTTAAAACTATCTAAAGAACAATCTAGACACAAAAAAAAGTCGTTAATACTTTCTTTTAAACACACATTTCTAAGTAAAAGCTTTTTTTTTTTTTTGTTAGGAAAGGATGGATATATATTTTGAATGTTTATGTAAATTTTTTAAATCAAAAGAAACAAGGTCTCTCATAATTCTATCAAACTCCTTAATTGTATTGATATATTTCATAATATAACTCCAATACATTTGTTTTTATACATTAGTATGATTTTATTTTTATCAATGTAAATAAACATATTCACACTATAAATTGGGATAAGGGAGAATCGGCGTGGGTTGTGGCCTTTAACAAACTAGTCAGATTCATTAAAGCGTGGTCCAAATATTTTGCAATGTTCAGCCAATTTTGCTATTAGATTCAAAATTCAAAACTAAGAGGACTTTTGACAATTAATGGGAAAAATAATAGATTCTGTGAAATATATATTTCCTCTGATTCCAACATATAGGGTCAATTTTAATTGAATTTGAGATATATTTAAATTTAATATATATATATATATATATGGTTTTCTTTAAATTTTAGACGATTGAAAAATATTAAAAGTACAACTAATTTCAAGATTTATTATTTCTTAAAACATTTCATATTATGTGCTAATAGCCTTTAGAATGGAAATAGTCCCTGATTTTCTTTGTATCTTGGTTGTGTAACAATGAAGTGTTAATATCCGATTCGGTTAACATGAAGTTTATTTTTTGATAAGTAGGTCCAGGGGCGAAGCTATGGTCCAAATGTGGGGTCAATTGATCTCACTTAATTTTTGAGATCACTTGAATTTTTTTTATCACATTCAATTTTTGACCCCACTCAAAAGGTAAACCGTCCTTTGGTGAGTGGTCGGAGTTAGTACTCGTGACTGGCGAGTCGCGAGTGTGAAGACTGGAGTGGGACTCTATTCTACTGTGATTCTCTTGCAGCCTTGTGCCCTTGCAGATAACAGAAATTACCCTCTCTTCAATTTCTCCAACCCCAGTTTTGTTTTCATAAATCAATTGTGATTTCCCCCTTTTGTTAGTATTATTAAATTGAATATTTGGCTGCATTTGTCTAAGATATAAATTATTTTAAAAATGGCTCGGGGCCGCTGCCCCCGAACCCCCGCCAAATTTCTTATAACTTATTACTAATTTTGACCCCACTGCTGAATTTTTCTAGCTTCGCCACTGAGTAGGTCAATTGGTAAATAGAATACTGACACACATAGAGTCTCGTCTGCATATCAGACTGTCAGCATTCTATTGATCAATTGATCAACTTACCAAAAAATAAACCTTATGCTAAACACTTTCGTTAATATCCCTTAAATATATGGAAAACATTTTTTTAAAAGATCTATTTTGTCTTTCTAAAGATTACCGGAGAATAAAGATGGCATTGACAGGAAATTATCCGAGGTTTAAGCTTCCACGTCGATCACTTTGTCTAGATTATTTATATATATTGGTAAGGAGTAAACAAAATCAGCGACTATTTTTCCTCTTTGGGCAATGTTGAGTTATGATATTTTCCTTCTTTTGGGTCGAGTAAGTTGAACTTACTTATTTAATTAATCTATTGGGCCATCACTATTGAACCTTAAAAGTTATTGGGCCTAGTCACCATATTACTTCTATTTTAACCCTATAAGACCGGGCCGGTTCATTGGACTAACCCGTTGGATCATTTAATATCTATTACTTTGACTTGTAATGATGAAAAAGCATGACGGTTAACTAAGACATCTGCCAAGCATTAATGTGAATGGGATTATAGCCGGCCGGCGGCCTAAACAGTGACCAAAGGTAGTGAGTAGGCTGCATGCAAGCGGCAGGACCCATCAGATCACGGGGGCTGTGTCAGAGGTAGTGGGTGACACGGTAAATCAGGCAAGAGAGTATAACTTATCAACCAAGTCTTCACAACCAGGTACGTTCACATTAACATTCACATACACACGCACACAACTGAGGATTATTATCTCACTCAATACACTAGACATTACATCCTCCATTGTTAACCTTGTGAACATGTATACTGACTCTCACGCCTGAGCTATCCCTCGACGGTCCAGTCGTCAAGTTTTTGGTGTTTTTTCGTGTTTACTGTGCAGGATCAGGGCGTCTTACGTGATTGGGACGTTGGAGAAGATCTTGGCGTTAACATATATATATAATTTTGTAATTATTTTAAATTTGTGTTGACGAAATCCATATAATTAATTATTCACTACAATACAAATGTGCAACTAGTTAACCCCGGAATACATAGCTCCAATACATGCATGTATGTTTCTGTAGATGGACGAAATATGTGCTTAGTAGATTATTCAGCAGACTGGTTCATGCACGGCCGTTAATGAGAACGAGTGGGATGGTCGATTGTACTAAAACTCCGATCAAAAGGATCCCAAATTATATATATATATATATATATATATATATATATATATATAATTTTAAATATTTGATTGAAAATTTTGGCTATAAGAATATTAGAAGAAGTAGTTTCAATAGATGTATTCTCATATATTTTGTTGTAGTTGAACTCTTATGTTTTAAATTTCAGAAAGACACTTTTTTAGATACGTGTACTTGTTATTTATTTATTTTTATTTTTTTTGTGAAGACAAAGTTTCAAAAAGTGTTTCGTTTTTATTTTTCGCTCTAGCCACCAAAATCTCATTAACGGCTTGAGGCCTTTCATGTCCAAGTTTAACTACTTTTCTTCACATGTAAGAATGCATATAAAATAAATTTCTTCCTACAAATTTAAGAGTTTATTATTTCATAAATTCTTTTAACATGTTTATGAATTTCCTGGGACTTTAAAATTATATTAAAAAAAACAAAAACTCTGTGAACATAAAAATTGGTCATGAGTGTATTTGAACTTCACTTATTTATATTTTAACCTCAAATGATGGATCAAAATATAAATAAATAAAATTTAAATACACTCGAGTCTAATTTTCATGTACACAAAAAAAAAATTGTAAGAATAATTTTCCCCACTATTCGCAATATATTAATGAATTCTGTTACATCAGTAATTTTCTGGTTTCTGGGGTCACACTAGTGGTGTAGACTGTATAGTGTTGCACCACTGACCCAACAGGCTAATATTCCCCCACCAATTGATTAGGGGACCGTAATAACATATCATATATGGGTGGAAAAACTTGGTTCAAAACCTTTTTTCCACTAAAAGTATGAAATTTGATCACCAGCAAAATTTCCACCCACGATTGCATTAGAAAACATTGTTAGTGGTTCTTTATCCTTAATTTTGACCCTGCCTATTTTGATTTCAAATGTAATTTTCTTATTATCTTAATTTGTTTAATTTTATTTTTTAAAATAAAATTTTGTACTCGGTAATACTTTTTAGGTGGTTTTCAATATTATTACTCAATCAATATCAAGTGAATTACATCAATTTAAACTTTAATGAGAAAAATAACTCTTTTTGTGAAATGAATGAAGAAAAGCCTTGAAAATAACTGATGATCGACCTTACGAGCGCATGCATGCATGAATGTGCAGTGAGTTAGGGTAGTGCTTAAATTTTTCTGAACAACTTCCAAGTGTGTGAAGTGAAGGAGGTATGGTTTTTGGGAGAAGATAAGGCATAAAAGTATTTATAGCTAGCAGGGAAGGTCATATATGGTGGCGGTGCAAATAAATAAATATACACATGTACGTACACACACACCCCTTTATTAAGTAAGTTTTGACGGGTGTGACATTGATGAGTCAATTTATTTAGGGATTTGCATGGAAATGAGGGGCCGGGGGATGGGATATGGCCAGAATTTGTCTTGTTGAGGGGAAGGTGGCTACTGGCCAGATAGCCTTTCTGATCAATCCTTGAAACACTAAATAAATAGAAACGCCGTAATGGGTGGCGGGCACTGGGCAGGTTGGGGAGTTCCAAGCTTAGGGGAGATTGACATCTTTGTGTATCCCCCACCCCCATTCTCCATGATCTTTCTACTTTTGTCTTGAGAGTTGGTGATCTTTTAATTGAAAATATATATATACTAGCTGGGTCCCGTGCCTCCGGCACTGTTTGGACAGTGAGATTTATCTCAAACTTAGAACGACCCATATGATTTATTAAGTGAGTGAAAAATTCAAAATCATTATTAGATAGATTAGATAGATAGATGTATTTTATTAAATAGATGTATGGACGGTGGGATTTATCTCAAACTTTGGACGGCCCAGATGATTTATTGAGTGAGCGGAAAATTCAAAATCATTTGTATTTTATTAGATATATATATATATATATAGGGACCGGATCAGGTCCGGGAGTCCGGATTTTAACAAAATCCGGACCTTTTTTTTTTTTTTTTTGCTTTTTTTTTGAAACAACTAAAAAAAAAATAAATAAATTATGGAACTGAAATTTTTCCATAATACAGTGTTTTGGGCGTGATTTGGATGCCTATACCAAAACATTTCTGTACAGTCTGGGCAGACTGTACATACATTGGTTGGTGTGGGTGTTAAAAACACACCCAAAACAGTGTATTATGGAAAAATTTCAGTTCCATAAATTTATTTTTTTTTAGTTGTTTCAAAAAAAAAAAGCCAAAAAAAAAAAAAATTGGTCCGGATTTTGGGTCCTGTCCGGACTCCCGGACAGGATCCATTCTGCATATATATATATATATATATATATATATATATATATATATATATATATATACACACACTACTATCACACATGCATGCATGTATTTACATGTTATTTACGTAATAAGGGGCGTATACTCTCATGCAAGAGAATAATTTACAAAAATGATAATTTTATTTGTGTAAATATCAATTTCTTACGTACAAAGTGACCTTCATTCCCTATAATTTCCCTTTTGCTTAATTATGTATTAATGTCAATTAATGGTGTTCTAATTTGAGATTTTATTTTCATGGAAGATAATAAGAAGGTGATCATTGATACTATTATGATATCAATCTACTTTTTTCCCTTTTTGGGCTCCATAAACAAATTTTAAAATGCAAATGAGCGATACTAGACAAAAATGTGATGTAATTAGCGGCTGAAATATTTTAATTTGGCTATAGTCATTATATAGTATATATATGCTTTTTCTGACTTCGAAAACGGATAGAGGCAAACCATGAGAACTACCTCTAATTAACCCCCTTCCCTGGAAAAAAAAAAAAAAAAGAGAAAGAAAAAGTAGAAAAAGACTGATCAATCTCTACTGAATTCTCCAGTAGAGACTTATAGAGTAATAGAGTGATATCAATTAGGTGAGATTAAGTTTTGGGCGTAAGGAAATATTATTTCTACATGTGTTTTGATATTTTTATATGGTTTATTTTCACATAAAAGTAGAATTTATTGTATATTCATTTGAGAGAAATATTAAAAATATATATAAAAATATCTTGGACTTGATGCGTTCTGAGCGTGGTAAATTAATAGACAAGTTATTTGATTTACAATGAGAATTATATTTGAAACAATTAATTCCTTCACACTCTGGTAAATTTTGCCATTCTTGTAAAATATATTGTTATGTTTACTAGTCAAACCAAACAACAAAATAGACTTTTTTAGTAATGTTTTTTAATAATCATTTATATAATACATCATTATTATTATTATTATTATTATTATTATTATTATTATTATTATTATTATTATACGTGTGACGAATCCCAAATTGACCCAGAGTCGTGGTTTTTATGTTGTATTTTTCTTACCTTTCATCGTTGGTTAGAGCGACCAGACCACGCCAACTTTTGCCTTATTAGTCAAAAAAGACTACTCTTTGAAAATAAGGTGACCGAATAATTACTAGTATTTGTTCATTCTCTCAAATACCAAAAACAAAAAACACTACATTTTTATACACAAGTGAAGTGCCCCCCCCACCCACCCACCCACCCACCCACCCACCCACCCAAATTACCTCCAATTGCTTCTGCTGTTTACTTTTGTTTTTCACCATGCATGTAAAGCCGGTTAGGTTATCACCTTCACTGGATGTAACTGACCATAATAATCTGCTCAATATATAGTATTCTATATATATTTCTTTATTCTGTTAGTGTACCACAAAGTTTAAAAGCTGCGATGATCAATTCAATTACTGCTGACGTCTCATTGGATTCTATACGCCAAAAAGGGTTTTTAGTATTAACAGTCACGTGCTTCCGGCACTATAGACGGTGTGATTTATTACAAATTTTGAAAGGTCTAAATGATTTATTAGGATAAGCGAGAAATTCAAAATTATTTGTATTTTGTTATATATATATATATATATATATATATATATATATATATATATATATATATATATATGGGAAATGATCCATAGCATCTATATGCTATAGAATAAAAAATGGCATATAGCATCTTATCCCTCCGTTTTATATTTGGATGGCTGAGATTAGGACCGTCCGCTAGTAATTCTAGCGGACGTTATTAATCAAATTATTTTTCACTTTTGCCCCCCTTTACTACCAAAACAAATCAGATCTTATTCATCCGCTAGTCGTGCTGCTCAGAGTTTCTCGCAATGCTTCGTCTCTCTGCCTTCAACTCTCATCTCGTCTCTTAATTGCTTCGTGTGCTAAAATCTTTAGTCGATTAAAAGACACTTGCAAATCGGATTTCAAAATCTCTGCCGCCTCGCGCGCTTGTCGCTCGCGACCGAGTTCTGCAAGAACCTGTCGAAACCTCTCCACGGACACATCCTCCAATGACGTACTCGTAATAGCAATTGGCGCCGGATCTTCCTCTTCGACATCGCTCAATACGGCATCGTTGTCTTCGTCACCGGCAGTCGCCATTATATATATTTATAATTTAAACACAAAAAAAACAATCTACTGTAACCGATCAATTGAACGCACCGTGAAAAAATATGTTACAAACAATAATTGGACATGCACTAAAACGCCAGGTCTTGTTTGTTATAAAGCAGAAACCCTAGAATTTGATTCCGGAGGTAGTGGATAACAATGGAAGATTGAATTTTTATAGGGTAAGTTGATGATCAAGCTCAAAAAAGAACATGGAGACTAGATTACAAGTAAGCAAAATTGGTGAATTTTACTTGAGAGAGAGAGAGATCGTACCTTGATTTGAGAAGTCCAATCGTGAAGAAGAAAATGAAGAATGATAGCTACTTACCGACCACTCTGTTTTCCTTTCTCTTCTCGTTTGTGGAAAAGGATACAACTTGTCTGGGCTACACAGGGGCATAAGCGTCCATAATTCATACTTACCACGTCCGCTAGTAATACTAGCGGACGGCGTGTCCCCAAATCTAATCTCAGCCACTGATTTATGAAACGGACGGTATGGATGATATATGCCATTTTTTATTTCATAGCATATAGATGCTATGGATCATTCCCCTATATATATATATACACACGGTCCGTATCTTAAATTTACCTTTTATTTAACCTACTTTGCATACCCCTTTATGTCGACGATTCGGTCCGTCGTTATAGATTGTCCGTCGTTATATATTGTCCGTCGCTAAAGGAGAGTATGCAAAATATGTTAGATAAGAGGTAAACTTAAGATTTACTCGTTACAAATCCTTTAAAGCCACAAGTAGATACCCGAATCAGTATTTTCGTGGATTAAACATTCTTTTTTATCATTCCACGTACGAAAATATGTAATTCAATTTGACGGTTGTCCAATAAATTTACAGAATGATCTAATTTATATATTTTAATTAATTAAATTAAATAATTATATATTTTAAAATTTAGTGGTGCAATGTTGAAAAGGTTACCATCATATATAGTCGGTAAAATTCCTTTTTACTAATTCCATGTTAATGAACCTACCAATTGCACACCTCCTCTTTTTTTTCTCTCTCACGTGAATATGAAATTTAATATAGTATATCTTGTAAAAAAAATATTACTCCCTCCGTCCCAAATTAACTGTTCAGTTTTGACTTTTTAAAGTCAAATTGACCATTTTTAAAACTAATCTTTTTACTATTTTTGCTAAAATATAGGTGAAGAGATTATAACTAAAAGAAAGTATATACAATTTATTACTAATCCTAATTTTTATAATTTTAGAAATATATTTATATATGCTTAATTATTAATTCTAAAAATAGTCAATTTGACTTAAAAAAGTCAAAATTGAGCAGTTAATTTGGGACGGAGGGAGTAACCTCTTTATTTTAGTTTCATATTTATCACTTTTGGACCAAATTCACAAATATGTAAATTATTATTATTATTTGTTTTTGGTTCTTCGGTAATTTTATTCTTATTCACTGCGATTTGATAAATATGATTCGTATAATGTTTTCATCTTTTTTGACAAAATTTCTACCTTTCTATTTTGTTAAAAAAGAACTCAAGTAATGATGACAAAATAGCATGCGACACAATGGTCTAATTAATGGTACTTTTGGATAATTAACAAAATTCATAATCATATTAACTAAAATAAATAAATTTTTACTAAGTTTAAATTTAAAAATATCTTAAACAGACCCAAGATTATAATTAAATTTTAAAAATGAGATACTAAAGAGTTCATCCTATAAAAAAACATAACCTTGGGCCGAGATGAAGTACAATGGAAAAGGGTCAAAGTCCAATATTTATATCGAGTTGGCCCATGATTCCAAACCAAAAAACTTTAGGGTCCTTTACATAAGTATACAACAAATAAAAAGTAATTACAAGAAAAGTGCATCAACTAAATAATTACAAAAAGAGTGTAACTAGAATTTATATTACAAAAAACTAGTACAATTCACATTAATAAAGAAACCTAAAATCATGGAAAATAACTGCCATAATTTCAAATTCAAATTCAAATATTTGGGATCTAACAACAAAAATAAATATTTGGGCTCCTAAAATTACTCGATCGATCATTCCATAACTGATCATGAAAATGCAGCTCATCGCTTGGACCAGTATGGTACAATTGCTATAATGAAATAGAAAACATTATAGATATCAAGACTGTGGCACTTATTCTGCCCCTTGGAGAATCTCCCCCAACCATAATAGCAAGTGTAAAACTCAAAACTCCTCATCGCTTGGACCTAACGTCAAAGAGAAAGTAACACCCGTTATTAATATTAAAAGCTATTGGAAATTTGCATCCCACCATTCGAATCAGAAAAAACGTCAATGAAAAGAAGAATAAGAAGATTATCCTACAAAATTGGTAACTTAATAAAACTGAATTGGTATCCAACCTTTTATACTAAGGTAACCAAACATTTATACCAAGGTAACCAATCTACCTCCACATCTGCAGTATGAATTAGTTACCTTGGTCTGAAAGTTTGGCAACCAACTGCACGAAGGTTTGGCTACCAACTGTATTACATACAAAATAAATTGGAAACTTAATAAAACAGAATTGGTTACCTTAGTATAAAGGTTTGGCTACCAACTGTATTACATGCAAAATAAATTGGAAACTTAATAAAACAGAATTAGTTACCTTGATATAAAAGTTTGGCTACCCACTGCATTATAAAAAAACTGCAGAAACAGAGCGACGATGGCAGAGGGAGGGTGTGGGGCGTGGGAAGTGGGAGGAGGAGAAGGGGGTGGCGGAGGGAGGGGGGAGGATGAGGGGTGGCGGAGGGAGGGGGAGGATGAGGAGGAGGGATGCGGAGGGACGGAGGGAGGGAGGGAGGGAGGGGGAGGAGGGAGGGGGGAAGAAGAGGATGAGGGGTGGCGGAGGGAGGGTGGCGGAGGAGGAGGGGGGCGGAGGGAGGGAGGGAGGGAGGGAGAGGGGAAGAGGAGGGGGTGGCGGAGGGAGGGGAGGAGGAGAGGGGCGGAGGGATGGGAGGAAGGGGTGGGGCGTGGACGGGGGTAGAGAAGGGAGGCGGAGGAAGAGGAAGTAGAAGGAGAGGGAGACGGAGAGGGAGTGGGGCGGGGGCAGGAGGAGTAGTGGTGGGGGGCGGAGGTGGGACGACTGCTGGAGGAGTATTGGCGGGGGTGGAGGAGGAAGAAGGTTGCAGAAGAGGAGGAAGTTACTCCATTAATTTGTTAGATAAAAATATGGAATTTGATGAGAGAGATAATATTTAAATCCCTACAATCATGGACCATTATCAATAACTAATTAAATCAGTCAACTAAATAAAAGGGATAAGATTGCACTCTTTTTTGTAATTAAAATTGCATATGCACTCTTTTTATAATTATTTAGTTTGTACACTTTTTATGTAATTATTTCTTAAAATGTAATAGAAAATGTAAATGTCCCAAAACTTTATGTGTTGGGAATTATTTTTTTGGGTCCTTTACATAAATATACAACAAATAGAAAGGTATTACAAGAAAAGTGCATCAACTAAATAATTACAAAAAGAGTGTAGTTAGGACTCATATTACAAAAATAGTACAATTCACATTAATAAAGAAACCTAAAATCAAGGATAACTAATAAATTAAATTCAAATTCAAATCTTGTCTCTAACAACAATTTCAAATCCATATTTCAAAATTCAAATCAAAATGAGAAAATTAAAAATTAAAAATTATGAAGGAGCTAATGTTCATCATCCTCCTCTCTCGCCGCCACCGCTGTAGCCGCCGCCGCCACCGGAGTTGCTATTCTGAATTTCTTTTGACGATTTGGTTACCCACAAAAATTGAAATGGTTACCTTTATACGAATTTTGACTAGTAACTGCATCACATTTAAAATAAAATTGGTAATCAAATAAAACTAAATTGGTTACTTTATCAAATGGTTTGGTAACCAACTATAAGAAATTTGGTTACCAACTGCATCACATCCAAAATAAATTAGTAACCTAATAAAACTAAATTGGTTACCTTATCGGAAGGTTTAGTAACCAACTGCATAAGTTTTGGTTACCAACTGCATCACATTCAAAATATATTAGTAAGCTAATAAAACTGAATTGGTTACCTTATCAAATGATTTGGTAACCAACTACATGAAGTTTGATTACCAACTGCATCACATCTAAAATAAATTAGTAACCTAATAAAACTAAATTGGTTACTTTATCGGAAGATTTCGTTACCGGTGAAAATAAAGAATGGACCGGTGGCGGTGGAAGGCGGAGGGGTCGAGGAGAGAGAGGGAGGGAAGGGAGGGGTGGGAGGAGGATGGGGTGGGGCGTGGGGTGTGGGGGGAGAGAAGGGTGTAGGGGGGGAGGGAGGGAGGGAGGGAGGGAGGGAGGGAGGGAGGAAGGGGAGGCGGAGGGAGGGGAGGTGGTGAGGCTGAGGCGGGGGCAGGGGCGGGAGGAGGGGGAAGGCAAAGGGAGGAAGAAGTTGGAGTGGGAGTGGGAGTGGGAGTGGGAGTGAGAGGGGGAGGGGGAGGGGGCTGGAGGAGGGGGGCGGCAGTAGGAGGAGAAAGGGGCGGGAAGAGAGGGAGGGAGTGGCGAGAGGTGGTGGAGGCGGGAGGAGGGAGGAGGGGAGGAGGGGATGCGGGAGGCGGGAGGCGGAAGGCGGGAGGAGGGGCTGGACAGGAGGAGGAGGAGGCGGCGGAGGGAGGGAGGAGAAGAAGAAGGAAAACAGAAATGGAGTGGGAGAAAATCGTGGGAGATGGGGAGTAAATTGTGGGAGAGATGGTGGAGAAAATCGTGTTCATAATTAAAGGGATAAGATTACACTCTTTTTGTAATTAAGTATTGCACTAGTATTGTGAATAAATATGGAAGTGTATTAGTTGTGTAAAATTTTTATGAGGGCAATATTGTTGTAATTATTTTTAAAAATGTAATAGAATATGCAATTGTTCCTTATTTTTGGGATACAAAACCCACCTCTAACTCATATGTGCCTAATTAAAAATTTTCAAATATCGACAAGTTTTTCGTGTTTTTATCAATGGTCATGATCATGCCAATAACTGTCCATCAATGCACTACGGGACTGTAAGACCCCAACTTTTATAAATAAAGATGAATTTTCTATAAATATCATTTTTGAATATCATGGAGTAAATTTGATATAATGTTATAGTTGTGGGTAATATTTATAAATTTTGCAAAGTATGCAAGTTGTTATATAATATTCGATTGGTCGGGGAATATTCGTACAACGACACAATCATTAGTGGACCCCACAACAGAATTATTGTCAGATTGAGAAAACGACAAAAATACTTTATGAAAATAACGGCGGAAGTTTTACCGTTAACTGTTGAAACACCCGGTGTTAAAATTACAGTAATACGCGTAGTTGCACAATAGCACACGGTATTGATTATTGATGTTTACGTGAGAAGTCACTCAGTTTTGTTCAATTATTGCTACAGTAGTTGCTGCATAATATCTCACATTATTTGATTCAGTTATTGTCAATATTTTATATATTATTAAATCAATAATTGAGACGACAAAGTTATTAATATTATTATTTGCGATATTAACGATGTCTAGAATTTCTGTCAAAGAGATGATATGGCAAAGTACAGCCAATCTTAGTCTTGCTTGTAAAGCACCTTGTACAATTGTTAATTTAAACATTAGGTCTCCTTTAGAATTGCGACTCGGTTCTTTTTCATCTCATAGTTTACATCTGAAATATATGATTATGGTTGATTGTTAAGAATAGGTGTATACTCTTCCCCACCTTATTTTCCTAATATTAATTTCTAAGTATCTCAATTATAAGCATGCATCTTTTTCTTTTCAGGTGCTTCATCTCTGATGGTTGCTAGAGGAGCTCTTTGGAATGCTTCAGTTTTTTCTCCTGAAGGCAAAGTTCCCAGGGAGGATGTGAAAAGAGAGTATGTTAGGAAGGTATATGGCCTATATGAGCAGATAGAATATATTACTTTGTTTTGAGCTCTACGTTTCCTTTTCAAAATCAAACTATAATAGGCTTGTGTGGGGCTTTATTTTATTCAGTTTGGTCAGATATCGAGTCTGTTCTTTCTATCACCCCCCCTGCCCCCTGCCCCCTGCCCCCACAAGAAAAAATAGTTTTTTTCTTTCAGTTTGCTCTCCAAGTTCATGCATTTGTAATTAGGATCTTTATTTTTTCTACAGAGCATCTTATGGGATAATGACATAAGAAGCTCAAAACACACATTGAAGGAAATGATAACGACTCATGCCTCTCTTGGACTCCCAGAGGGAATGGCTGTGATCAAATCAGAAACCTTGGCAGATCTAGCGTAAGTTTTAGTATCCTGTTCCTTCTTTTGTGTTTTAGAAGTTAGAACTTGATAGTTTATTTGCTAACTTTTTCCTTGGAAGAGCAATTGGTGTGTGGGCATTCCATCGGAGGTGCATTTTTCTCGTGGAAGCCTCTTTGCGGCTTACTTCTATTTAGGATTCCATATGGCGGGGGTTGGGGGGGGGGGGGATTTTTTGATCAATTGTTGACTTGTTACATGTGCAAGAAGGATTTGGAACTGGCCCACCATTTCCTCGGCTTTTATTCTTTTTGGCGTGGCTTTAGTGATGCTGAAGTTGGTTTGGGCCTTCTCTGTCTCCTCTCTCTGGCATTCTAATTCAAATTTGGATGTCATGAAGCTTATATGATTTTTCAGGCTACTTTATGGTGAAGAAAAGTACTATGCATTTGTCAACGAAAGCCGTTTGTTTGGCAGGAATAGATGACCTGGACCATGCATCCTTCATCTTAAATGAAGTAAATCTCTTTATGTTCCACAAGTTGCCTATATCCATTTATTTATCAAATTAGTGTTTCCTATTAAGATGCAATCAAACACAATCTTACTATCGTATTCTCTCTATCCATGGTATTCTCCAAGTTACTGAGGTTATCATATCTTCTTTTCAAGTGGGGTCTTGCCTAAAGTTGTGATATTTTTTTTGATGCAGCCATTGTCCACAATCTTGTGAAAAGGGGGAGGGGGAGGGGGAGGGGGAGGGGGAGGGGGAGGGGGGGGGTCGTTTATTATGCTAACAGAGCTTGTGATCTCTATGAAGTAGCAGCACGAAGTTGCTTAAGCCCAATGAAGGGTTTGTAAAATAGTGCAGGGAATCAATTTCCATCCCTTCAAAAATATGATATTCCAATTTTGTAAAGATGATCAATATGCTATGTCTATTTACTATTTACTATTTACTATAGTTTATACACATACTCTTTCCATTAAATGAGATTTCTAAAGTATTTTTTTGCAATAACTTTTAAGGATTGGTTGACATGAAGTTAACCTTCCACATGCGTGTCGACACTGTATTGGTCAATTGATGAAAATTAATTTCATGTTAACCACTCTTAACTTTTGATATCAAAATTTTATACTCTGTCCATTCTTATATACTTTAATTGTTTTTTAGGAAATATTTTTGTTCTTTTTCTAATCTTGTCATTTGTAAATTTTAAATTACTTAACTTTCTGTATTATCCCTAAACATTAAATACTTCTCTTTTCAACACATTTTAGTCTTACGAGCTATTCTTTCTTATTTTATCTTTCATCTTTCCAAAGGATATAAAATAGTAATTTGATGTTTTATACATACATAATCAATTAGACAATGGTTATAAGTTATATTTTGTGCATGTAAAATCATTTTCTTTTATATTTTATACAATTATATATGCACAAAATTTAAGACTAATAATTATTTTTAGTCAGAAATTTTTGGTCATCCTTTATTTAATATAATAATTATTTTAATGTGTCTTGTATAAATCATAATATGGAACTAATGGAAAGGGAAAAAAAAGAGGTCAACTAGTTAAGTAATGAAAATAACCATATAAATAAGTAATAAAAAAAACCATATAAACCATATCTGAAAAAAATTTCAACTTTTAATATTATTGCATTAGTTCATTAGAGTTAAAGATTTCTTCTAATAAATAATTGTAATTTATAATCATATAACTAAATCAATAATAACCCTTATTTTTCTTAAACATTTAATGAAATAAATAAGTAACTAAGTATATAGATTAGATTTACAAATATAAATAAATTTGAGAAAAATAATTTGTATTAATAAGATGATCAAATAATAAAAAGGGGCGTAAAAATTGATTTGACATTTACGTATATTTGTTTTAAGATTATAAAGATCAAAACTTTTTCGTTCAAAATTAAAGATACTTTTTAAAATAATAAATTTTAAAGAAATTTTAGTTTTTTTATAAAAGCATATTCCCTATCTTAACGTGATATTATTTAAAGTTCAAAATTGCATGATAGATTTCAATCAACTTGAGAAGTTATAATATATGTAGTTACATATTTTTTTAGGAATAGATAGTTACACAGGTAGGATCTAAAGCGGACCAAAAAAACGGACCAATGAACGGACCAAGTCAAAAACACGCGGGTTTCAGGGCCAACCCGCACCCTGAAACCCGCGTGTTTTTGACTTGATCCGTTCATTGGTCCGTTTTTTTGGTCCGCTTTAGATCCTGCCTAGATAGTTACATATTAAAAATATATGTTAATTTATAATATTTAAAATATAAAGAAAAATAATAATTTTAGAATAGATTAAAAATGGAAACGTGTCCAAACAGAGGAGCAATAATAACAACTCAACCCATATAATTTAATCAATCAGAAAACATTTTCTTCCCCATTCTCACCAAAGTTTCGCACAACTTCGCCGATTGTCTTGTCCAGTCTCCGCCTTCTTCTGCTAAGACAAGGTTCTCTATCCCTTTCTCTCTATCTCTCTCTAATATATACATGTACATATCTGATATCCATATGTGCATAGAATTATAAAGACTTTTATTTTTATTTTACTTGTATGGATATAAGCTTGTCTGTCTCGATCTGAATTTATCACTTTTTTTTAAACGAAACATGATTTGATTTACTTGTGGCCTGTTAAAGATCAGGACTCTCTAATGCTTTAATGCACATAAAATTTTATGCTTGTACTATACAATTAATGAGCTTTTATTGCATTTCTTTGCTTTATTCTATTAGATGCGTCAATAAATTAGTACTGTGTCCTGAGTTGTGAATTACCAGTAATTGGCGATACTTAAGCCTTTGATTTATTTATTTATTTATTTATTTAATTTTCTTCTGATATTGCTACTGCAACAAGGGTTTGTCCAATTGTGGATCAAAATTTACTCTCTTTTTTAATGGTTCTGTTATCTCTTAGTTGAATTTCTGTAAAATAATTGATTGCTAGGAATCATATCTGTCTCAATAGAAAATGACAACAGAATCATAAGTAGGACAATTTATCTTGTGTTTGGTACTGGATGGTTCCACTTTGCAAAAGCTCTGAATTATTTCTTGGTGCTCACCCTCTTCATCGTAAATCACCCGCTTGTCCCAAAACAAACTGTCTTGCGATTAGTAATTGAAAAATAGTTTCTTGCAACAAATGTTTTAAAAGAGCTTTTGCTGCTACTACCTTTGGTGTGTGCAAGATGAAAATGTAAAGCTGTTTAGCTTAGCACGTGGATTAAAACAAGACGGTTGTAACTTCTGTTTAAAATCTTTTGTACCTATATAAATATGCTTAACTTGTGAGACACGTAAATCAAATCATGTTTCTGGTAACAAGAGCTCAGAAGAATACCAAATGCATTTATGCAGCTGGACTCGTCTGTATGGCAGATTTCCCAATTCCGTTCCCCTAAAACTAGATCTTTGTATTTAGTAATTTCCTTTTAGATATTAGTCTGATGATTGAAGTACAGATCCCTGGAATATCCAATTTTTATTGTCGGAGAACAAATACAAACAAGACTAAAGATATTTTCATGAAAGAAAAATCTCAACCTAAATTCTTAGCAGGAATGCCAGGAACTATTATTATTGAAGGATGAAAGTAAAGGAAATGACTATTTAAATGAGCTATATGTGCTATTGGATTTCGTGACAGTTTAGAACTTGAAAGTTATACGGTATAAATATTTATGCTTTAACTAAGATCTTCAATCTGACCTGTGGTCTAATAAGCAGCCATTCGGTATAAAAAAAGAGATATATATCTATTTGAAACCAGGTGCATTTCTTACGACCTTTTGTGTTTGAAAAACGCACAGTTTCTCCTCCAAAAATGGCTTTTCCGGTCGGGGAACACATTAAATATCTATCTAAACCAATAAGTCCTTGGGCAGGTTCTTGAGCGGATCTCAGGTTAGTCCCAAGACGTTGGTCTCTAACTAGAAAAGTAAGCTTTTTACAATTATTAGTTCATTTTGGTTCCGCCGAAATGTCCAAACTATGTTCAACTTTGGACAACATCTGCAATTGTTCCTGACAATGTTATTCCTAACTAAAGCCTTTTAGCAGTCCTAACTACCTATCAAAAGAAAGAAAAAATAAAGGCAGCTTGTTTTTACTGCCTTAATATCTCTTTTCTCTCAAGTCAACCATGATTAGAAATTTGATCTTGTCTTTTCTTTCCCAAAACTTTTGAAGTTGCTACTAACTTTATACTTTTTGCACATCTGCTCATAAATATGCATAATCGGAGATTTCCATATTGGAGTATTGGACTAGTCATGCTCATTTGTATATCACTTTAGCAAATTGAATTTTTCATACTAAATTTTAAACTACTACGGTGATGCTCAAAAGTAAAAAATAGTTGGAGTTTTGTAAATTGGATCGAAGTGGATTTTTTTTGGCTGTGCACATTGTAAGTTGTAAACTCAACATACTTTTCTCTTACTGTAGCATAGGCCTTTTGCCACTAAAAACGGTTTTGTGCAGAAAAATATTTACGTCTTAGCCATATAAATGTGGTTTATACAAAAATTTACCGAGCTTCCAAATTTTCAATGTTTCAAGGAATTAATATGGAAAAAATGATTGTTAATTTAAATTCATGTTCTTTTGTGTTGAGGGCCAATAGTGTTCCTTTATCTGATTTATGACCTGATATGACCAATTCCATGGCATTGAGTCATATCTCAATATATGCTCTTCCAAGGCCTGAGGGTGGATTGAATCTAATCCTTTCCAGTAATGTAAATATTGCCTTAGTTTCAAATAATCTTGATAGCATTTTACACTTTTGTGATGTGATATAGTAAGACAGAGAAGACCCTTTGCTATAATTTTGTCATGGTTTTACCTCCTTTGCAGTTTTCTTAGAAAGTCCTTAATTATTACATGCTGAAGATCTAATTTGTGAATGATGGCCAAAAGATCAGAATTTGATTTTTTTTTTGTGTATTTTTTTTGGAGTGGGGTGGGGTAGGGGGTGGGAGGAACTAGTTTTTTATGGCAATGAATTTAAGAAAAAAACTCTTGTTGGATTTGTGGTTAACCAACTTTCCTTCTGTATGTGTCTTGGGGAAAACACGGAGATTAGAATTGTTTAGGCCTGTTAGGTGATGACTATAGTATATATCAGATTGAAATCCATTGAGATGAGTTAGCTGCTCTGGAACTTGTGGTAGCTTCTGTTACCATTTTATTCAATAAAAGAAGTTAATTAATGGAGAAAGATACAGTACAACGGTATGGGAGGACAAGACGTACTCCCCTCAATCCAGGTAAACATCTGATTTAAAAGCCCATCTCCCATCTCATAGGCCCAGCGAGAAATGTTGGAAGATGCATTATTTTATATGTAACCAGTAATTTTTTGCATTTGGTTCTTTCGTATGAGGCAGTTGAATTGTTGAAGGGTGGGATCAGGGATGTTTTACACTTTTCTGGTAGGGTTGGAAAGGTAAAGACAGATCTAGAAAATCTGTTTGTGATACAGTATTACACTGTATCTTACGACACGAATGCTCAGGATACGTATCAAGTTAGATTTTGTCTCCACTTTTTCTTTTTTTAAAATATCTATACCGCACATGGAGATATAATAAATAGCTTTGTAGTTAACTTCTGTTCTCCACTTTGCAGTTTAGAACTTAATTTCTCTTTGGGTTTTATACTTGTGTAGTTAAAGGTAAGTTAATTTTTTTTTCTCTTGTTCCTTTATAAATATTACTGAAATAATAGTTACTATTTGGTAAACCTCTAGTTTAGAGTCTTCAAATTATAATTTGAATATTTAAAGTTTGTTTCTAGGTTTACTTAACTGCTTTAATATTAACTTTAAGCAAATATTCTTTATTTTCCGGTAATTGGATATTCTCCAAATGTTTGGATATATAATTATTGTATTATGATATGATACTAATTTGGGGATTTCCAATATATGATATGATTCATGATCTGACAACTATGTAATCAACATTAATGAAGAGAAGATCTAGAAAGTAGAATAGAAGAACATACATTGCCTTGGGAACCACATGCGTAATTTTTACAAGATGTGTGGTGAGCTTCATGGCTTAAAATTTTCTATTTAACTTGTTCAATTCAAATCCAATTCTCACAGAACTTTTGTAGCATACTTGTTTGGTTGTGACACAGGTTATGTGCCATTTCAGATGAGCATCACAAAGGTAAGTAGTGGGACAGTAGTCATAATGAATTCTGCTTTTAAAAATAATAATAATATATGTCCGATAATTCAACACCGAGTAAGTTTGTGGCTTACCCACTAGCACTATGGCACGAAACACACAAGACCTCTCATCCTGAGGGGAGGGAAACAAGTCTTAACCTTTCAAAACCTCAGAGGATATGCAAGCACAACCTTCAAGTATAGATCTAAGTATCTGACCGTCGTAATCAGTGAGCTCTGGTAACAACTGAAGATGCTAACACAGAAGAACGTATCTTACTTTCCTAAGCTTTTGATTTTGGTATGGGTACCATTATCATCTGAACTTTATCTATTTTCTTATGTGGCAAATACCCTGGGGAGGGACTATTTTCTTAAATGGTTTGATATTGAAATTTAACTACATCACTTTAGATTTGTTTGTCCTTTCAGGAGCTTAGTTTCTCTGTCTGTTACTTTTTTAAGTACCGGCGATGAACATATATTCATGATCTAAAGTTCAATCTTTATATGCTGTTTTACATATGTAATATGCTTTTAATGTCCTTTATTGTAGTGTATGCCAATTTGAGAATTGTCTGCATGATGACAAGAGTTCCTGGGAATCAACTGGATACTTGTGGGATTATATCATTTAATTTTTTTCTTGTAGGTGGTTGGCCTTTTCTTAGTCGGCTAGTAAGCCAAGAAGCATTATTAAGTCATTGAGAATATGGAGTTGAATGCCATCAAAGATGTATTTGATCGTGTTTCAAAGAAGCAAAAACTGTCTTATTCTAAATCTCAAGAAGTGATTGAGCGAGTGAGCCACGAGATCGAACAAGCATTATCAAGAATGCAATCCGTTGATAATGCCATCTCCCAACCTGGTCATAAGTTGATTCTTGCTGAGCTTAAAACAAAGTTGAAAGAGATTGCTCCAGTCAGTCAGCTGGAAGGCACACAGAAGGAACTAAATGTCGCTCTTAACAAATACCCAAAACTCCTTGAGAAATCCTTCAATCCTGATATATCAAAGGCATACAGAAACGTTGATTTTGATATTCACACGGTCAACCGGATAATTTCCAGCCACTTTTATAGGGATGGCCTGTTTGATATAGGGGATTGCTTCATTGATGAAGCTTGTGAGCCAGAGTATGCTGATAAGAAATCTCCTTTCATTGAAATGTATAAGATACTTGAAGCAATGAAATTTCAAGATCTTGAACCAGCGTTAAACTGGGCTTCAACCAACCGCGAAAAGCTTAATCAAAATGGATCAGACATTGAATTGAAGCTCCATCGCTTGCAGTTTATGGAAATTCTGCAGAAGAGGGGGAGAGATGAAGCTCTAAAATATGCCAGAAAATTTCTCACACCGTTTGCTGCCGTCCACATGGCTGAAATCCAAAAACTCATGGCATGTCTGCTATGGGCTGGAAGGCTTGATTCATCCCCATACTCTGAACTATTATCACTGAACCATTGGGAGAAATTGGCAGAGGAGCTGAGCCGGCAGTTCTGTAACCTTCTTGGCCAATCCTATGAGAGCCCGCTGAGTGTTACTATCGCAGCTGGAGTTCAAGGTTTGCCAACTCTTCTGAAACTGATGAATGTGATGACAGGTAAGCAGCAGGAATGGCAGTCTATGAAGCACTTACCTGTTCCAGTGGATTTGGGCAGGGAGCTTCAGTTTCATTCCGTCTTTGTATGTCCAGTAAGCCGGGACCAGGCCAGTGAAGAGAACCCACCAATGTTGTTGTCATGTGGGCATGTGCTCTGCAAGCAGTCTATCACGAAGTTGTCAAAGAACAACAGCACACGGCCATTCAAGTGCCCTTACTGCCCGTCTGAGGTTGAAGTAGCTCAGTGTAGGCAGCTGTATTTCTGATGTATATTTAGACATATACAGTGTTTGTGTGGTAAGTTTTTTTTCCTCCCTCTCCCCTCTCCTGACTGAACTTTAATTATGTCGTTTATTGTTCTAAATTGAAGTGTTGTTGTTTCAATCTGGTGGGGCTGGCAAAGTTGGTATGTTGTATTCGTTGATGAATTCCATGTAAATAGAATTCTTTGCACATCCATGTGAGTAATGGAAAAAATGGCAAGCTGGTTGTACAAAATGATTTGAGGCTGTGAGCCATGGTGCTTAGAGCTAAAGTAGTTTTATCTTGGTAATTGAAGCAATCGATTAATGGTGTTGAGTAGTGTTTAATTGGGATGGTTACCACTTACCAGAGGAAGGTAAGGAAGCAAGGATGGTCTGTATAGGTTGTATATTGCTTTGCTTGATCTATAGTCAGGTTTTGCAACTCTGATTGTGTTCATAATTCATCCTTCATTGTTTTTCTCTTTCTCTATATAGACTTTTTTAGCTAGCTGAGAAAGGTCCGCTTCTTTTTACCTTAAATTGCAAAAAGCGTATATAACTAAAGTCATGCCTGCTACTGCTAGCGTGGGAATTTATTTATTTATTTAAGTGTTTCTTATATTATAATATTCCAAAATAGGAAACAAACGGTAATAAGCATCTCAACAAATCATTATTCTCAAAGACAAAAATAAAATATATAATCTTCAGCCAAAATAAATGGATAGGGGTTGTTTGGCCATAGCTGTCTGTCTTACATGAATGATTAGAGTAGGGCAGGAATTATGCTAGGCTAGCATCTCAAATGCAATGAATATTTGGGTTCAATAATAACTCCTCTACCAACCGATTGCATCACCCCACCCCATCCCACCCCACTACACTATAATTAAAATAAAAGGTACAAACATTCCTTTTCTGGCGATTATTCAAAGACCCCTTCAGTATTTCCATTCTAAAACTAAACGAAGCTCATTGTTCAGCTCTAATTTGCGCATCTGTTAATGTGGAGGTGGGAATTTCTCAGTTTCATGTGAATAATTGTTGACAATGGGTTGATTGAGTCGCGTAATGCTATACATATTTTCTTCTCCATGAAATAGGATAGGATAGGATAGGATAGGATAGGTTTCTCAAGTAGTAGTAACTAGTAAGTAAATGTTTTTGCAATACTATCAAATTAAATAACTGAAGTAAGTAAGGGGTTGTTTGTTTAGAACTTAATGGGTCTGAATGGCTGAATCGGTAAGTGGCTGAATCATTAAATGCGTTTGTTTTGAAAAATAATCGTCTGAATGGCTGAATCGGTCAGATGCGTTGGCTGAATGGTTAAGTTCTAATTTTTGGTCTGAATGGTTGGCTGAATGAAGTAAAAAAAATAAAAATAATAATAATAAAAAAAAAAATATTAACTATTATATTATGTAATATTAAATAAATTTACAACAACTTTGAATTTTTTCAGAGGGGTAAAATATTAAAAATATGTCATTCAGATCTTTAAGATATGTCAGTTATCAAACAGTTTTTTTTATTCAAATTCAGATTCAGATTCAGATTCAGATTCAGATTCATTCAATTTTTATAAAACACCCCCTAAGTCTCCGTATTTTTGTTACTTCAGTAAAGAATTTGGATCCACCTACAAATTCAATGCTAGATCGATCCTAGATAGATAGATAGATAGATAGGATACTTCTCCCTCTTTCTTGTATTCCTTTCTTAATACTACTAGATCGATCTAACTGACGACCCATTTTTGGCTTTTTGGAGAGAAACCCTTGCTTGTTAGTGATTCCATTAACATTATTATACTAGCATATAGTAGTAGAAAAGAAGCCGTCCATTTAATTGGTACATGCATGCATGCACATACTTTATTGTAATCATATCCAGACCCAAACACCATTTATGAACTACTACTAAATAAATTTAGATTAATACTACTATCACATAAAAGTATTGTATATTGTTTACATATTGTATAGAGTGTCGTTCATAAATTTGTTGTTGACATGATCCACTTAACTCAACAATAAATATATGAGTGTCACGTATACAGTATGTGAGCGGTATGTGATACCTATGTAAGCGATATGTGATATTTTATGTGATAGTAACATTATTAATAAATTTAACAACACAGATTAATTCCCAACTTTGTTTATTCCTTCCATTCTAATCCTACTTTTCTATGTACTCCTACCTACTCGCTCTTCTTCACTCCAGTCTTCATATGATATGATTAAGATATAGGGATTAAATAAAGACAAAGTGGTGGAGCTCCCCCCGCCCGACCGAATCAATCACTCCAATTCTCCAAACAACCCTATTGCTCCGACTCTCTTTGTTTGCACCTCTTCACAAAGGCCCTAACCGTCGGCTACCACTTGTACCTATTATACGCCTTGGCCCCACTTTCTCCCTCCCTCCGTCTCTCATTTTTTTTTTCTAATTTCTATATATTACTTACTTACAATTATATAAAACCATAATTTCGGATTCGGTTAGTATGAAATTTATTTTTTGGTAAGTTGGTCAATTGACCTGTAAAATATTGACACGTATAAAGTCGTGCCTGCGTGCATGTTAATATTTTATTGATCAATTGACCAACTTACCTAAATATGAACTTCATGCTAACCATTCCCCATAATTTCCAACTTAAAATCTGGCGTCTTCGAAGCCGTGTAAGTCGCTGACCCTATTCAACGACTTTCTCATAATCGCCACTTTAGCAAGTTTTTCTGCGGCTTTCCAAGCTGATGTAGGCGTAAGCGGCTCGCCCTTCTTATCCACAAACGCCATTTCCCTTCCACTAAATGTACTACTTCTACCCCCTTGATTCTGATTCTGAAGCTCTGTTAATTCCGCTTCCAGGCCGCTAATGAACTCTTCAGCCGAAGCCGAGCTCGACTGCAACAGCAAGGCTCTAGCTGATGACAGCATGTGGCGTGCGCCGGTTAAGTCGTTGCGCTCGATTAATCTTCGTGACTCGGCTAAGGCTCTTGTACTGAGGAAGAGGTTTCTCAGCCGTTGAATGCTCGGAGCTGATGATCTGAAGGCACGTGGTTGTGGAATCAGGAGAGCTTGCTCTCTACCGTAAATAACCTCTTGAGTTGATGGGTCTCTGTAAATATATCGGACGGACATTACATGGTGGGACCCAGCTGCCGAAGATGGAACTTTCAGTTCAACCAGTAATTCTTTCTCTTCTTCCGAGTACAAGTCTCCAACATGGGGAGTTTTCGACCCGACTGCGTCGGGCCGGGGAGTGTATGAATAGGCTGCTGCAATTTCTGCCGGAGCTGAACCGGATACAAACCCTAGTTGAAGCCTGAGATCCTGTACCACAACGCTGAGTAAACCTACCACACATTTAGCGAAGGCATTTTCAGATGGCGCGTCTCCATCTAGATTGAATCCAATAGAGTGCACGGGAATGTCCAGGTTGCCGTAGCGAGTGGATGATACGAATGATGATCGCGGTCGTTGGTGGGAGGATGATCGGCTGTCGTGACTGTCGGACAATAGCATGATACTACCGACGGGATTTCTTTCCCGGCGATCTTTTAGAACCTTTGCTGCCTTCTTCAGCGCGTCGCTCGCGCTAGACGTTCCTTCCAGTACAGCTAGCGCATCTATAATTTGACGCGCCGAACGCCGGCCGTTTGTAGTCATTTTCCGCAGCGGAAGCAACCGCTTGGAGACTGCTGAGAACGCGACAATGGAGAGGCGATCGGCTGACGAAAGAGAGGAAATAACTAATCTCATCGCGCGCTTCATCATCTGCATCTTCTTACTTGTCATGCTTCCACTGACATCGAGTACAGTCACCAAATCGATCGGAGTTCGAGACGTTACCTTCTCTGGCGCCGGAGGAGCTTTCACCTTTAAAATAATCGCACAAGTCTCATAACTCCGACCAATAGAAACCGTTGCCGCCTCGGGCAATAATCTAACTTCAACGTTCTTAGAGTTTATTTCAATTGGACAAGTACTCGCATTCACGAAAAAGCCCTGAAATCCTTCTGCTCCATTTTCATTCTCTTCATATCCATTTTCATCAGATTCTGGAATTGGATTAAACCGAGCTACAGAACCAGGTGACATTAAAGGTTCATCATCATTATAAACTTTTAAATCAGACCTTAAATACTGCTTCCTTCCATTATTGGCTTTAACATCTATCATTGCAGCCAATTCCCTCTTCTTTTCATGAATTAAAGCAATTTTCTGGTTTTGAATGAATAAGAGAGGCATTTCTTTCCAAATTGAGCTGCAAACAGGACAAACCAGTTGGATTTGCTTCTTTACATGAGAAGCAATGCAGGGGAAATGAAAGGTATGAGAGCACTCCGCCGTAAAAATGGCCATTCCTTGCCCCGTCTTCACGCTCTGTAAGCATATTCCACATCGACTCTGTTAACCAGTGAAATAAAAGAAAAGCAACCACAGAAAAAGTTAAGTTAGTGTAAACTTTTATGAAGCATAATTAATACCAAAATTAGTGTGTGGAATAGGAAATGACGAAAAAAGAGTTAAAGAGAAGAGATTCTTCTTACTTTGGAAAGGCGTAGTAGGGTGGACTTGAGGAGAGAGAAAGTAGAAGGTGAGGTGGGAGATGATGGATTGGAGTAGGGGTGAAAAAAAGTAGGGTTATTCTTAGCCGCCGCCTTGCACCGGAGCTTGGGGGTCTCAGGCACTGATGAAGCAGGAACCGTTGCTGTGGCTGTAGCTGTAGTTCGACACCATAGAGATGGAGTGGATAGAGAGAAGCGCGGTGTGGAAGGATTTGAGAAGAATCCGGCGAATTTGGTAGTCATCTTTGGGGTGGGATTGGTGGTGTTGGTCCGTGGATGTAATTTATGTTGCTTGTCTTTGATCATCACTGTGGGGTCTTGATCTCTAGGAATTGATGCTCGTCGCCACCCAAAAACCATCGTCTTTAAGTTTATGAAAACTTTTGGCCTCTCTGTTTTCTGAAAGCTTAATATATTTTCAGGCTATTGTGAAGTTGAGTTTTTAACTTCACTTTAATCAAATTCAGTAAAAACATTAAAATAGATAATAAAGACAATCAAACTATATATATATATATATAGGGTCTTCATCCACAGCAACCGGTTGTTGGGGAGCAATCCCTTTTATCCCGCCGGTACAAACTGTACCGGCCTTAGAAATTTTTTTTTATAAGCCGGTACAGCTTGTACCGGCTGGATAAAAGGGGTTGCTTCCCAACAACCGATTGCTGTGGATGGAGACCCATATATATATATATATATATCCTTGTAGTCCTCCCAGTGGCGGAACTAGAACAAAATTTGAGGGGGGCAAAATTTGAGGGCGGTTACCGGAGGTCCGGAACAACGACGTGTAGATTACAGCGGCGAGAGAGTGAAGTTAAGGTCTTTGAGTTTGATTTTGACCCAGATTGAAAAAAAAATAGAAAGTATATTAGTGGCCCAATGCATATCGACCAGAGAATCGTGGCTCAATGCACATGACAGCACGTTAAAAAGAGATTTGTTTACCAAATTTTATCAATACCAATTAAAACTTAAAAAAGAAGAAGTTAAGTTGTAATAGTGTGTATTGGACCAAAGCCCAATTATTAGGATAAACATTGCATGTTTTTTAACAGCCCTAACCAAACACGTACTTGTCTAATCTCCGCCTCCCACCCTGCCCAATTATCAGATGAGTAATACTAGTAACAAATAAAATTAATTTAGATTTGAGGGCAACAGGTGGAGTTGATTTTGGACCGGGACTAATATATCCTGGTTTGTACAATTTGTATTGCCCGTAATTCTTACTCTCGGCTCTCCCTTATTACAAGCTGAGTCAACTCAATTGAGTTGTGCCTAAGAGAAAGACCATCTGTGAAGTGTGAACTGAGCCGATAACAGAACCAATTGAGTTATTGCCGATAACAGAACCACTCTTCGCGGTGGTCTTCTCCGTTCGCCACCTGTTTGCCGTTAATTTTCTCTCTCCTCTCTCTAAAAACACTACCCTTCGCATAAATTGAAGAATATCCGGAAGAAATGCGAACACCGCCGGCCCCTCCCCCGCTACCGGGGGCAAATATATTAAATATATTATATAATGTTAAATATATTATTATTTTATTTATTAATATTATATTTTATAAAAAATTATTTTATTTTACATAATTTATACACAAAACGTATGTACGACTGACCACCATTATATAATGCGAATAGAGCTTTTTTGTATGTATTCACCGGCAAGTGGAGTTACCTAATTTAAGGATCCGGTTAGTATGAAATTCATTTTTAGGTAAATTTATCAATTAACCACTATTATAATTTTCATCTGTGTGTCAATTGACTAACTTACTCAAAAATAAATTTCATCCTAACCACTTCCGTAATTTAACATCCCACAAACGGGTGACCGACCTCTTGCAAAGAGACGCCTTTACAAGGTAACACCTCCCCTGGTCTGAAATTGATTTCAACTCCATTATAGTAATTATAATAATAATATATAATATTTTAATATATTAATTTAAAAAAATACTATTGATGTAACATTTCTAATCAAAAACTATATACATTTACTATCCCTCCGCTCCGATCCGATATATTCATATAGCCAGTTTGCTGGACCTTCGCCACCTCATCATTCTTTATACTCGGAAATTTTTTATTTTTACTTTTTAATTTTTTTATCATCAATATACTTGGAGTTTAAATTTTATATATTGTGTATATACAAATAAAAATTATGACACATCATTAAAATAAAACAAAATTTATTTAATATAAATCTTTCATTGATAATATACTATAAATCTAACACTTATATCAATTCGCTTCCTATGCGGGTGGTCCGTATACGACAGACAAAATCGTCGTTAAACTCGTCGTCGTAGGATTTAGATCAATAGCGACGGTTCTGGGCTATCGCAACGGTTCAAACTCTATGACGACGGGTTTAGCAACGGTTTTGTCCGTTACTGAAACTAGTCCGCATGTGGACACCCGCATAGAAAACTCTCTAACACATTTATATACATCAACAGTATATCAATTTTTTTACTTATTTATTTAATAAATGCATAATTAGAATTTTTGCAAAGATAGATACTCTAGTGGTAATGACTAGATCACATGTTTTGAGTTTATATTTCTGCAAAATTAGAATTAGTGCATACATTATATAATGAGAATAAGTGTTTTTTTTAAAGTTTCCTATGTAGCGGAGACAAGATAGTACTTAATATATTTAGAATATAAATAATGATATGTTATTTTTATTTATTCTTTTTGTCATTTTATAGTCTAAATAAAAAAATTTATCTTTAATTTTGAAAAAATAATTCTAAAATGAAAGTAGTAGTAATTATAGAAGTTGTTATTTTCAAAAACATAAAAATCATATTATCTTTAAGTTTTAGTATTTTACAAATTAAATTTAAAAAATAAATAAAATATGCATCTTTTTCTATAATGGAAATAATATTTTAATTATTGATGCGTAGAGAACAACGGCTACTATAAGAATTATTACAATATACTACTAGTCTACTACTACTAAAGAACGAAATAACGGGGTGATAAAGATGGAATATAATAAATTATTCATTCGATGTGAGACGCACATAAATTATTGTAATAAATTAGTAAATTAAAAAAAAATTATAGTATGTTCTTTCATAAATGTTAGTGGACAATCCCTAATAATTTATCTCTACTGTGTTATAAAAAGGACAGTTTAGTGTCCGTTTATTTATAATTATATATATGGCCTTTCTCTCCTTTTGCTTTATGAGAAGCCACTAATTAATAATTATTGCAGCTTCTCTAAAATTTTGACTGGACTTTAATTCTTTTTCAAGGTTTTTTTTGGTGGGGTGGGGTGGGGTGGGGTGGGGTGGGGTGGGGGAGGGGGTTACTTGATTGAATAAGGAAACCTATTCATCAGCTACATCAACTATTTATAGTCAATTATAATTCTGTTATTTTATAAAAGATGCGAATTATAATAAATCAATTTTAATGTGATATTGTTTCTTTTCATTTCATTGCTTTATGGGGCTGTGTAGCTCTAGGAATTGTTTGGGATGCATGAATACATTCTTATTATTACTTGAGCTATATATTTTTGTTTAAATGTTTTCCATTCTCATAAAAGATATATATATATAGTGTGCATATAACATAAGTGAATATTAAAAGCCTGTAAAGTACACCATTTTATTATATTTTTATTTTATATCAAATTTTAGGGATTAAAATTTATTATTTAATACAAAATGCTGAAAGATATATTTGATTTAACAAAATAAAATAATGATAAGATGAAACAAAATTAATAAAAATGTGATGTAGCATGGAATTACTAGTAGACCTTATTTATATATATACTAGCTATAACCCGTGCTTGAAGGCACAGCGAAACGAAAAATTAAATTAAAATTCGAAAAGTAATACATTATCTCAAGACTCTTTGCAACTTAAAATAACTTACAACCACAATATAATTAATACATATCCAACCACCAAAACATCATGTTAGTCGCTACTATTTTCAATAAATTTCGACAGAGTTTCCTTTAAAAATAGATATCCAGAAAAATCTAAACCTGTCTACAAACTTACAATCATCTATAAATATTCAAACCATCAAAACAACCATCATTTCATACCCAAAATCATCATAACCATGTATAATTAATTAACTTTACAATGACGAAACACAAAAAGTATACACATGCAAAAAATAGAGAAACAACTTCATATTCTTTACAGCTTACACCAAGTATCTTTCAATGTATACATGCAAATAACTGAAAATATATGATCATACTGCTTACAGAGTTTGATTGATGAAAACTTATAATGAGTGGAAATATATTACATTCCAAAATTTTTCTGACATTTTCAGAAATGTATAAACATGACTTCATCCTAGGGCCAAAGTTACATCAACGAAGTAGTGAATCTAACCTTATCAAGGATAATCTATAATACAATATGCAGACGAATTAACATACTTTTCACTATGTGCAACTGTTGCATTCCGTCTCATCCGACCACTACAACTATGTAATTCTGCATAGCAAAACAATAATCAACATATATAATCATATACAATCTAGTATATTTAATGCAAACCTTAAAATTCTAAAAAAAAATTTAACAAATAGTACTCGTGACACCTGCCAAGAAAATATTAGCACTGTACTTCAAATACGGAGAGTTAAAACACTCTCAGCCTTATCATTAGCACCTGTCATTCACAAATCCCAAACAGAAAAAGGAATTTCTCTTATTGGATACAAAAATCCTAAGTTATCTCTTATTTGATACAAAAATCATTGAGAGCAGTCGTAGTCTAATAAAACTTCATTACATTTTCACGATTCTTACAAAACACAAATTCCAGTATTTTGTTTATACTCATATTCCACTATTCTTACAAAGCACACATTGCACAATTCTTACCCAACCCTAATTACATTTCCACTATTCTTACAAGCACAAACTGCAATTGTTAAGAAGCTGTAAGTACAGGAGTGCAGGCGAAGAAGAATTTACATATTCTATCAAAACTCATATAGAATTCCAATCACATAGCTGTCAGCCCAAGAGACATAACTGATTGTAGGAGCTCATCATAGCTTTCCACAATTTAAGTTGTCCACTGTATATTTTTTAAAAAGGTACGCGAGAAAACCTCAATGTGTATTATTTTTTCATCTCACTGAACTCTTATTTCCTACATCTAAAGTTTAAAATATAAGTTCAGGAATCAAGAAATTGGATCACGGACACCCTTTTTCTAAAATAATAATGACAATCCTACTGCTCCATGGGCCTTAAATAAATAGTTCAGGTTATTCAGGAGTGAGCTATAAGAATTTTCCTTACTAAACACAAATAACAGTGGTTAATACGCTAAGATAACACTTTTAAGAATTTAAACAATTAGCCAATGGAGGAACCGACTCTAAAAATGCTCTCAGAAAATAGTACCTTGTAAGCATATTGAGGAGCGATCAAACACTGGTAAGTTGTTTATAGGCTGTAGCATTCTGTTCACTTAGATAAATTCCCAATTACCCAGTCGCTGCCAATCTAAGACCTATAAAACAACAATATAAATGTTAAAGAGAACCATGAGAATCTCACTCAAGGAATCTTATGCATGAAAAATTTCCAAATAAATTCAAATGACATCACAAGGAAAATTAATCAGCCAATCATGAAATTTAAATAGATTGTTCCCCCTTGGTTCAAAAAATGTCATGAAATTTAAATAGATTGTTCCCCCTTGGTTCAAAAAATGTGAGTCCCTCGTCCCTTTAGTATTAGAGTTTCGTTTGCTCAAGTAAACGTCAAGTGTTAAGAGTGTATACACGTCAAGTGTTAAGAGTGTATACATGCTCAAGTAGCGATTTGTTGAACTTCGGATTTACATGCTAAGGGAGAGATTTTTTAAGATAACATGTGAGTTGATATGGTGTTTGACAGTTTGAATGTGAAGACGATGGCTTAATATACTTTTGGATCAAGTTGGGAACTGAGTCCTCTGACGGGTACCACAAATCAATGATTTTTTATTTATTATTTATTTGGAGTTTTTATTATGTGTAATGTAAGAGTAATTGGTTTCGGCAAACTGATTAATAGATTTTTCTTTTACCTAAATTATCCTTTTGATTACTTTTTAATTAAAGTATTTCTCTAATTTTCTATGACCTCATCAATTACTCATTCCCACGTGAATCAATTCTCTTTTTGGTATTCTCACATTGCCAATAAGTACAATAAATCGAAAGAGTTTAGAAAGCTATTAAATGGAAAGAATGTTATACTAAAAGTAGTACAATAGTACACCAGTTTCCAGTGTAATTTTTTTCGCATTTTTTTAGTTTCCAATAAAAGTTGAGTACAAAGATTATGAGGGTATAAGAGGAGAAATATAATAAAAATAGTTACTAATATAGAAATAGGTCATTTTTTTGGATATCCTAGAAAGGAAATTAAGACATTTAATACCGAACAGAGGGAGTATTTATTGGTTGGGATGTAGGACGTTTAGTAGTGATTAGGATTTTAATGTTTAATAAGGGTATATTAGTCCTTTACTTCTTTTATTGTTTTCCAAGCCTAATAAAACTACTTATTAGATTATTGATATTTAGCTATGACCTATTTCAGAGTTGGCTTCATAAAATAATCAGGACGTTTAGTAGCTTTGTTGAAGTCCATAAAATTTTCACTGCTAACCCCTTTAACTTTAGGGTTCAATGCTAACGTAGGATTTAGATGTGACGTTTGTCTATTTTCTCTCTCCGCTCTGTTTTATATTATAGATGTTTATTTTATAAAATGCTTAGTACGCTGTTTACACTGGAAAAAAACTGTCAGAATCTAAGTGTTATTGCAATCAATATAATATGAAATCTAAGTGTAACATATTTTGAAAACTTTGTTGTTTTTGAGCATCAGAATCTCATAGTTCTGTACTTTTTCTTCTTTTTTTTTTTGAGAATTATTAGGAGTCATAGTTCTGTACTTTTTTTTAGCAACTGTACTTTTATTCTTAAACCTAAATAAATATGTAAACATTGTAAATAATGTTCTAATATCAGATTCCACCATTCTAATTTACCATATTCATACTAAGCCATGATGGTATCTGCCCTTTGAACAAACTTAATTAGTCTCTTATTTCTCCACTGCAGGAATTGATGCATCAAATAGGTCTGTACATGGAAAATGGTAAGGGAGCCAAGGTGGTGTCTTTAGTGTCATTTGGTTCATTGGAGGAGCATGGATCTTAGCCCTCCTGATGGTTCCTAACTTTTGAATTTGCAGAAAATGTTGTTACTGTTGGTACACTAATGCTTTTAATTTCCTTTATGGAAACTGATATTTTTACATGACTTTTTAATATTTTCACATGAACACAGATCCGTTGTCGACGGTTTTTATCGATTTTAACCGTGACTATACATCTATAGCGACACTTTTCATGTGAAAATATCAAAAAGTCACGTGAAAATATCAGTTTCCTTTATGCAGACTCATGGAGCGATGGTAATTGTACAAATTTGTTGTTGTGATTGGTATGCTATAACAACCACCACAACAGATTCCTGTATATCCCAAAAAAGAAACAAATTATGTAGGTTTTTGTAAACTTATGAAAAGATTTGCTTTGAATGGGTCAGATTTTTCTTCCAATTTATTCTATGTATTATTGCTGTAGTTTTCAAGTCTATGCCAAACTATATGCACATTAGTTGTTAAAATGTCTTCTTGGAACTTGCCAACCATCGTCATCGACTTCATGCCCAGGTCCTCATGTGGATCCAGACCTTAACCTCTCAGTGGATGTAGTTCTTTTATTGAGTAAAAATAAAATATATTTGATGCATAAATGCTCAACAATCTCGTGTTACGTGCCGGAACATATTTGACAAATGTTATTGTTCCACACAAAGTCCTCTTTTAACGAAAATTAGGGATGAACATGGAACAAAAATAGATCCTTAATATTCACAAATAAATCCTTGTGTGAGAGGGAGTAATATACAGTAGTTATACGCTACTATTCTATAATTTCTACTACATAAATGCATATCTTTCATATGGGTTGCGTCATGTTTAGCCTGTGAACAATACTAAAGCTATATATGGTTAGGGTGCGACATTAGGAATGTCACTTGTATTAGTTGATCTCTTGCTTTTTATTGGTTTGGGTCCTTGGGAGTAGGCACTCGGTATGACTTTGGCCGTTTTACAATTATATATTACTCTGTGTTTCTAGTTTTTGAAGCTAGCACTTAGTTTATATCATATCTTGAAATGAATACCTTGCCATTTAAGTTTTTTTGCGATCATTACTGTATCATTATTATATCGCTTGTAATGCTTAGTGATTTTATATATTGAAATACAGTGTCGTCATAGTGGTATCTGCTTTGGCAAAATTCGAGCCTTTGGGCGGGTGTGAATGAAAAGTGATTAAAGGAAACACCACAATTTCAGCAAACCCTATTCACAATACCATTATTAAAAACTCACCCGTCAAAAAATGAAAGTCTTAGTTGACTTTTTTTAACTTTATTTTATGCTTACCAAGATTTGCCTATAACACACTTTGAGACATAATTTATTTTATTTTTTGAACTCAATTTTTGTTTTTGGAAAAAAATTTACAGAAAATACTCAAGTCGTAAGCTAATATACAACACTCTGTTTATGAGCCTTTTTGGGTAAGGAAATTTAACCCGTACTATCGATAATTTTTTAAAGTATATTAGCCTTTTCGGGTAAGGAAATTTAAAAATGTCTGAGAAAGGAAATGAAAGGAATATAACCTTCTCTATAATTTTTTTGTGAATTTGGTAAGAAAAAGATAGACAATGAGGGATGTGTCTGTCAAAATTTGTCAATGTTTTATTAAGAAGAGAACAAAGTAAAGTTTCACAGTCTTGCTATATAAAAGTGGAGTAACATATTTTTAGGAACTTATTTTTCAATGAAAAATCAAGTTCCAACAGAATTTCATAATTAAATTTTTAAAGATAAGAACTTTAAAATCATGTAACATCCAACACATTCAAACGAAATAGTGATTTAAAGAAAAGGTCTTTACAATAACATGACACCATAAAGATAGGGGTAGAACACATTAAATATAGACTTGATATTTGAGCATTACAATATTAAGTTAGAATTCGTATATTTGTGTAATTAGAGGTAGAACACTAATAAATATCTGAGTTGATAAATATAAATTTTTGGGAGCTAAGAGTATGATGTTTAAATTTAAATATGATGTTTTGGAAGAAAATAACAAATACCAAAACACCGATACCAAAAACAGTTAGCTAGGTAAATAGTAAATACGATAAAAGCAACAACATTATGACACAATTCAGATTTAAATTTACTAAACACCTTTAAATCTTTGTCAATTAAATCTATCAAAAGGGTGAGCAATATCAAATGACTTAGGCTACAAAATTCTAGCTAGTGTACTTGGCCAGACAAAGCATGAGTGAATAACATACCAGTATTTTTATTACTTGCTTGTCCATTCCTTTGAGTGAATCAAGATACTGGAACTTTTCATCTTTCTTGTTGATAACTGCTAAGCACCAATGTGTTTCTTTGTGGGTAGGGACAAATATCTGAAATAAGAATGACGATTTTACAAATAATCATTCATTTCAATGAAACAAACTGGGAACTAATAAATATAGTGAAAACAAAAAATTTTACCTTGTCACACTCAATAAGGCAATATCCCAACTTCCTTTGGGTAGTCCATCTTTTAACTGATTTGAAATCATAACCATTTGTCCCACCTTTTAGCTAGACACTGACAATCAGCAAAAAAGGGTTATCTTTGTGAACACCAGTTAACCTCAGTATTGAAAATGATGACCCAACAGAAACGATTAATTTGGAGCAGACAATTAGTAAAATTAATATATTGAACAATAAGAAAATAAATGTATGTGTGTATATATATTGAATTGCAAGAATATATGCCAATGCTTTCCATCATAAACTCTCAAAAATTGTGAAGGAAAACTCCCTCCTCTTCTTTTTTGTTCACTCAAATACTTGAAATTTGTTTCTATCACAACTTCAAATGAAATAAATTTTAAAACCAGGCACTTTGTACACAACAGTAAATATATGACAATAGTAACTAACCATATAATTCTTTTAGTTATGTAGCGTTACAATGACAACAATAAATATATCAAGGTTTGTGATTTTGAAAATCTAATATATCAATTGTCCGTAAGTAGTATTAACTTACTTATTTTGTTTGCACTCCTATCCCACTTTAAAATTCCTTATTTACTTTTTGGGACGTCAAAAAAAATCTTTGTAACCTACTATGCTTAAGTGATATTCAAAAGTTACCATTCAATTTCCCTTTCTTACAAAGCACATTCATTTAGACATGAGAAACTAATTAATGTCCCAAGCAGTAAAACACACACAATTAGTACATGCATTTAGACAATTATGTGTTCTTCAATAGAAAATCCCTGAAGCAAAATGCTCGTAACCACCACTATCAAAACTCAAGACTCCTAAAGGTAGGATTAAAAGAAACGTCAATGTATAGGATAAATTTCTGCACTACGAAAAAAGAACCTAAGTGAGTAGTAAGAAGGAAAAGTTATGAAAATTCAGATCTACTGCGGTATATAGTTTAGAAGCAAAGTGACCACAAGTAACTTTGAGGAAGTGAAAGATATGGAGAAGAAAGGTCTGTATTAACCTTTATGCTAGATGCCAACAGTTATCAATCCTATATTGGGGGATTCATTTAGTAAGATAAAAAGATTGAATTCAATGGTAAATATAAAAAACATAACCCTAGAGAACTTCCTCACTTGAAAACAATAGACATAGATCCCTTAAATAAATGCCTTCTTTCTATAATAATCCTTCAACTTATCAAAGACAGTTGTCTTTAAACTTAGCCAACAATTTGTTCTTTCATGTACTGTAGTTCATATTCAAATTCTGAGCTATTCGAAAAAGTAATAATAAATGAAAAATATTCAATTGAGCCAAGAAGCATCCAAACAATGACACATAACTTAACCACAATTATCCACTATCAAATTTCTAAAACAAAGAAATGGGCACATGATACCTCAAGACAGAAATTGCAACACCAAACTACAGTTGCATCAAACTGTTGTAAACATAAAACCAAACAACTTACCACTGAAAATTTGAAGGCCTCAGAAACCATATTACACCCTTGACCCATCAAAACTAAAACCCTAAAAAGGATTCAGAAGGAGAACAACATCATTCCATATGCATAATTTTCAAAAAAAAAAACCTTACATTACCACTTTTATTACCTTACATTACCTTACAAAAAATAATTTTAGACTGGGTGTCAGATTTGTGAATCTAATATTTAATCCTTTCCCTATTATGTTCAAAATTGTCCAATTTCTACAAATTTATATTTTCTATAAACTTTTTTTCATTGTATTTTTTTTCCACCTTTATATTCCTTTGGGAAATATTAAAACCCCAACATACAGATGCTATGGAAAACTACTATGTGAAATGGTAGAAGTGGTACCACCATACCTTTCTCATGCTTCAACATAATTTATGTACGCATTCAACAAACTGATTCAGTGGGATTATCACAGTACTGAAGAGGATGAAATTGAAACCAATTAAGACAACATAGAACCTTAGAAGAAAGTACATTGTTTAGCCACAAAAAAATAATTAAAAAATAGTATGTCTGATACATAATTATCACACATGTAATTCGAATGGCACATAAATGATTAACAAATGGTAATTTAAGTGATCATATATATATTAAGCTATCATGCCGAGAAAGGAAACACATTAAGCTACATGAGATAGATCATAAACCAACCTTATAAAATTTTCCACCATTCTCAAAAGTAGATATGCCGGAAAAAAATCATTTTTCTTCTTGATAAGTGATAAACTGAAACAAAATCATACCACAGCTCCAAAACACAAAATCGCTTGATACTTTCCTGACTTCCCAAGCCTCTCTGCAACCCCACCAAAACATCAGTGATCCAATGTCAAATGCCACTCAAGTAAAAACTGTAACAGCAGGCCAAAATGATTGGAAGTGGGAAAACTGTTTTGAGATACACTTATGTAAGTGAATCATGTTTAATATGGCAATACCCAAAAGAAAAACTCTAAATCATTTATGCTATCCTATCAAAAAAATCCTTGAACACTTGAACTCTCAGACAATGGGTTCATAAATGTGGAACACTTGTTTATGCTATCCCATCAGACAATGGTTTTATAGATTTCAAGGAGTTCAAGTAGTTTTAAAAATATGGAACACTTGTTTCATAAATGTTTATTGTTCCCATAACTCTATAAAGCTAGAAATGTAACAAAGACGAAATCTAGAAGAAATAGCTCTGTTCTATGCTCGGTAGTAAGGAAGCAAAGAAAAAAATATGAGAAATGGTAAGAATTAACTAACCTGAACGCATTCATTCAAGGCATCAAACATACTTGCGCAGATTTCTGTATCAAGTTCCTGCAAGCAATGCAATTTATACAAATCATTACCTGGATAATGAGCACCACATACTCGCACAAATTTAGAAATCAGAACATACTGAAACTTTTAGTAACTACACACGGTCATACCTTATGTAAAGCTTCCACCAGAGCTGGTATTATGTAGTCGGACAACTGCTTAATATAAGACTCATTTCGACCCTGAGCAAGGTCCTTTCTCTACAGCTAATTTGGCAGAACGCAACAGCTCTGGCATGGCTAGAAACAGAAATATATGTTACACATCAGGAAATACAGAAAAATCATCAACAGGACTGGGAAAATATTTGTCACGATTGAAGAAAGAAAACAGTATTGGGTGTGGACAAACCTAAAACAGTTGCTTACTTGAACACTTAATCATTTATGCTATTAAAATCCTTGAATTATATTAAAACTTACTTGAACTCTTAAAGACATATTCAATCTATAAACAAAAATACCCAGAACAAAATAACCATCAATAAAAACTATAAAATCGAAATAAATGCCTAATAATGATCCAAAAACCAAACTAAGCTCAAATTAAGCATATCAGTAAACCAAAGAAAAGGGTAATAAAATTTCATTCTGAAAATCATGGAAAATAGCAGAAATATGATAAAAAATCAAGCTATAAAACAGAAAAAGGATAGAACCTTTCGGTGTTTGGAGACTGACTTTCTCATTCATGGTCGGTTGCACTTCAAACTTTTTTGCTCTTTAATAGTACCGAGAGATTGGGCTAAAATAGCGACTGTGCATCAAGAACCTGAAGGAAGAAAACAAAATCCTGTTAATCTGAGAAACCACCTTCCAATTCTTCAAATACATATCCAACTAAATAATAGAATTCAAGAGCATCATAAAATTAGACCAAGCTTTTTATTAAACCTCATATGCATTTAGAGAAACGCAGTCTAACCAACACTACAATTCAAACACTTCAACAGAAACCAATTTGATAATAAACCACTATAAAGGAATATATGCCAATAAGTTCAAACTGTTTAGTTACAATTGATGGCATCAATTTTAACACGCAAAAAAACCTCGTTATCGCACCGGCGGGAAAAAAGGATATCCTCCAAGACTCATTGAATCTCAAACCAAAAAGGGAAGGAAAAAAGTACTGAGAAACCCCGTTATCGCAGCGGCGGGAGAGTAGAAGAGAGAGATGACTGCGACTTGGGGCTGAAATTGCAGATTATCGCACCGTTTCTCTATGCTCTGGCTGGGTATGAGATTTGGCTGGGTATTGGGTATTGGGTATTGGGTATAAGAGATTTAATAGAGTTTTGAGGGACCGAGTTGTTCGGGGCCGGGAATGAGAGAGCTCTGTTTGTGGTAGAAGAGGGAGCTCTGTTTGAAATTTGAATAAGTGATAGAGAGAGCTGCTGACGTAGGATTTGGATGGGACGTTTGTCTTTTTTTTCTCTCTCTGCTCTCTTTTATATTATAGATGTGCGAAGATTACAACAGAAAGGTAAAGGATAAGTCCAAGAAGTAGGCAGATCATGTGGCAGGACCAGAGACGGTGTCCATATGTGAGGGTTCTAGAAACAACCTCTCAACGAACATAACCTTTTTAAAATGTATCATAAAAGGAACAAAACCATCAAATTAGGAAATTTTAATAATAATTGAAGATTTCCAGAAAGCTCATAATCTTCTCTCTCTATCCAATAATAATTGTGGTTAAAAGATATTGACTCCTTATGACTAACAAATGTATTGCACCCAGATATAACCTCATTATATTTGCATGTATATCAGAGTTGCTCCTTATATTTGCATGTTTTATATTCCTTTTGTATCTGACTTTATCATCAGCACTAACTAAGAATAAGGCAGATATATCTCTTGGGTCAGAAAAATTCAAGGTGCCATTAGTAATTGTCTGACTATATTTTCAATTTAGACTCTCACACGTGAAGTAAATTACGAATTGAAAAACCCAACCACATATTTTACCCAATATTTCCCAAATTTCAAAAGCCAAAGTTCCTATTACATACTGGGTTCTTTTCAACTTTTAGGTACATTTATCTAGTGTAATTCTGATTACCGAGAAATTAAAGTGATTTTATCATGCATCTTCATCGCCATGACATTTTGTTCACCAGGTCATTTTCCAGAGGACCAAAATAGCACCTTGTAACATCCTATAAATAATTGCTCTGCCAAAAAAAATCAATTGAATATTTTCCCAACTAAACAAAGCTTGTGAAACTGAACTGAATTAGAAATTTTGCATCTTTCTCACTTAGTATCTAGACTCACAAGTAAGCAAACAGAATATGGAGCACCCAAAAGCTTCTTGGAGCATAATATGAGCAAGTAATCCTGGGGGTCGGAAAGATTTTTAAAAAATAAAAATTATTAGCTAAATACTTCGGACAGAAGCACACCCATCAACTCCAGAACTGTTATATTGTCATTGAGAAAATGCAGCTCTTGAAAATCCTCTCGAACAAACAGTATCATATCGAAGTATTTCTCCAAAAGAATTTCAATCCAAACTATAAAATCGAAATAAATGACTAATAATTGCATATCGAAGCAATATCACCAAAATATGATAAAAAATCAAGAATAAAACCTTTCGGTGTTTGGTATTGAGTTTTTTGGAGTCTCTGGCTTTCTCATTCATGGTCGGTTGCACTTCAATAGTACTGAGTTCAGAGAGGAAGAGAGAGATGACTGCCGTTTGTGCTTTCTCAGTCTTGTTTGCTCAATAGCGACTGTGTATGCTACGCTGCCGTTAGGTATGTTTTGCAGACGAACTACATTTTCCGAGAATACACTGAAATAATCAGACAATAACACATTCAGAGATAGAGAATATATGAAAGCAACAGTTTCACATCAACAAATAAGACATTAAATCAAACCTGCAAGCAAGCAGTGATGAAGCCAAAACAGCGAATAGAGGTGCAAAAGGTATCAGAGTCTTCACAGCATCAGGAAATTTGCTCTGCATATAAGAACCTAACAGAATAGGAGCAACAACCACCTGGGGAAACATCAAGATGATTCATCAAAACAATCATAATTACAATATAAAATATTGAAATATCTGGCACAGATTTAAATTTACCTGCAAGGTGCTGATGGAAAGTTTAACAGCATCTACAGGAACATAAGTTCCAGCCAGAACCTTTGTTAAAGTAGGAGTAAGAAGCACTGCTCCAAGAGTGGTGCACACCGTCATGACTATAGATAATGCAACATCCCCTTGAGCAATTAAGGTCACCTGAAACACTTCTAAGCAGAAAGAGATATGAATTTGAAATATTGAACCTCAACGCATAGCAATCAGAAAACTTAAATTTCCAACCATTTAGGAGGTGAGGATGCCCAAAATCTCAGAGAAGCTCGGTTAACTTGCATGTATATAAATGTATTTGGTAGTTGACAGATAATGAACTTCATACCAAGGAGCCTACTATTTACAAAGTATTGCATTGTAAGAGCAAAGAATAATGTGAACAGATAGATATATGTTCAAAATAACACCTCATAACTAAAAAGACATTGATAAAGCAATGGAAAGCAAGATGAAATAAAGGTCAACTGATGGATTGGGTTTGTGGCTTTGTGCAAAGATATCAATGACTATGGCAGCAACAGAGTTTTATGGTTCCCTTTGGAGGTGCTACAGGAACAGGAAGTTGTACTAAAAAAGGAGGATAAAACCGAGAAAGAGACACAGTAGTTAGAGACGTGCGCACTAAATTATATCAAAATCACCAACATAGGCAAATGGAGAAAACAAATTTCTGTGGCCAACCATAAAAATTGATGACAAGACTTGCTATTTTGAGTTATAAACTAACCCCAAGCAAAACATACCTATTGTAGAAGAGAGAGATGAATGCCGTTTGTGCTCTATGCTCCGGCTGGTAGATTAGGGGCTGCGTATCAGAGATTTGGTGCTGAAATTAGGGTTGGGTATTGGGTATAAGAGATGCGGGAATGAGAGAGAGCTGGTAGATTAGGGGTTGCGTATCAGAGATGACTGCCGTTTGTGCTCTATGCTCTGCCGTTTGTGCGGTATAAGAGATGAGGGATGGAGTTGTTTGAAATTTGAATAACTTAGAGATAACTTAGAGATAGTTGTGACGTAATTTGGATGGGACATTTGTCTTTTTTTCTCTTTCTGCTCTCTTTTATATTATAGATATATATATATATATATGGGTTCCATCCACAACAACCAGTTGTTGGGAAGCAACCTCTTTTATCCAGTCGGTACAAGCTGTACCGGCTTATATAAAAAAAAATTCTAAGGCCGGTAAAGCTTGTACCGGCTGGATAAAAGGGGTTGCTCCCAACAACCGGTTGCTGTGGATGGAGACCCATATATATATATATATGGGTCTCCATCCACAGCAACCGGTTGTTGGGGAGCAACCCCTTTTTTTTCAGCCGCTACAACTTGTACCGGCCACTTAGAACTTTTTTTTTATAAGCCGCTACAAGCTGTAGCGGCTGGGAGAAAATGGGTTGCTCCCAACAACCGGTTGTTGTAGATGGAATTCCTATATATATATATATATATATATATATATATATATATATATAAACAAGATCAGGTCCGGACTCCCGGACGGGAGTAAAATCCGGACCTGATTTTTTTTCTTTTTTTTTTTTTTTTTGGTAGAACAACTAAAAATAAAAAATAAAAAATTTATGGAACTGAAATTTTTCGATAATACAGTGTTTTGGGTGTGTTTTTAATACCTACACCAACCAATGTATGTACAGTCTGCCCAGACTGTACAGACATGTTTCGTTATAGGCATCCAAATCACACCCAAAACACTGTATAATGTAAAAATTCCAATTCCATAATTTTTTTTTTTTTTAGTTGTTTCAAAAAAAAAGCAAAAAAAAAAAAAAAAGTCCGAATTTTAACAAAATCCGAGAGTCCGGACCTGATCCGGACTCTATATATATATATATATATATATATATATATATATATATATATATATATATATATATATATATATATATATAGCAAGCCAAGAATTTAATGATGATCTTTACAATCCAGATCACCAGAGAACAAAGATTTGATCCATCATGTGAGCTGTTTTTGTAGAGTTTTAGACGAATTTATATTTCGTTTTAGACGATATTTTTTAAAATTATTATATTAGAAAATAAATAAATTTATAGATAATATATATTATATTTAATATTATACAATTATTATTTTTTAATTCTTGTAGTACATAATTTTAAAACACGTATATTAATAGAAGGAGGGAGGGAGTAGTTGGTACCAGTGATCAAGGATGCACCAACTTTGATTAATGATTAAACAAACTTATGTACTAGTACAGTTAATTAAAACTGTAGGATCACAGGTTTAACAGATCTTAAACTACATTTAAAAGTCAACCTTGTAGAATAAAAAATTTGTTTGAAATGCATCCTACTGGTATTAATGGGTGGATAAATTAAATGATCAAAGTAATTAATGTCTTAATTATAGGGTAAACAATAATGGTGACCTATCAATTTAAGTCTAAAATGGAGTAATTATGGAACTCCACTATCCAGGATCCCATTTTCTCCCGAGAAAGTGATTTGTTCAATACGAAGGAATTGAAGTCAACATATGTCCACTTACTTTTTGTAGCCGCCGCTTGCTTCCATCCATGTTATATTATGTTATGTTTGTTTGCGACACTTGGCACTATTAATTTAGGAATTATAAAATAATTTAATAATTTTGAGATTATAATTATAATTTTAAGATTAATAATCTTGAGATTATAATCTTTACAAACAAACATAGCCTTAGTATATCATCATCATCTCCTTCTCTCTATATATATAATTTGCAACACAGAAGGAAACCCATTCTATTATCTGAACAAGAACAGAAAACTGACCCAATTCTCACAAATTTCTACTCACATAAATAGTAAATGAGCCCCACCTAATGTGAGTAAGAATTTTATGAAATTATCAAATTTACTTGTAGAACTATCAATTCTTTTACTATTATGACTTGTTTTAGACCATTTAACGACAAAGTCAAAACCGACCTAACTAGCATGAAACAATTCTCTAATATTTGTATCACTCACTGAGGTAAAATTTGTTTAGACAAACATATATATTTCGATTAGGATCGTATTTTATGATTATGATTCTATTGTATTTACCTTTTTCATTTCGTCGAAAATTGATTTTACCCAAAATGAATTAATTCTCTAATATTTGGATCACTCACTCACTCACTCTAGTAAAATTTGTTTAAACAAACATATTAATATCTATCGAGTAAAATCGATTTTCCGTCTCCCTCCAAGCCTAAGCACCAAATGATTTCTTTTATGCGTGTATATATATATTTTGACTTTAAAATTTCAAAATATATATATATATATATCTAATTTTGGAACGAAAATAGTACTCCCTCCGTCCCAGGATAAAAGTTTTTATTACAACTTTTGGATGTTAAATGTCCACTTAATTTTCTTTAATAACCAAACTTTTACACAAATTTTCCTATTATACCCTTAACATTAAATATCTTATATTTCCCTTATTCTAATTCTCTATTCATATTTAATAAGTATAATAAGTCACTCTCACACCTACATTGAAAATGATTAATGAAATATTAGTATTATGGACAATTTTATCATTTTATTTCTCTTCTTATATGCGTTATTATGGGACGGAAAGAGTATATTATTGTAAATTCTTGAATTTGTTAATTCTAAATGAGAGTTGATTTTTATCATGAACGTCGAGCTCAAAATATTAAAAAAAATAAAAAACTTGGACATGAAATTCACCCTAATTATGAAAGCAGCAAGAGAAAAGATCGAATACCACCAGCGGGCTCTTCAGTTGAAGAGAAGGAAATGTTGATCCCTATTTCTCTTACGCAGTTTGTACAAATGCTATAAAGGGAAATCAAATCCAGATGGATCGGTCCTAAATTCTTAGTATAATACTCCGTAGATTGATTATCTTTTCAAAGCATGATTTTGTTATACAATAATTGTCCTATTGTATACGTATTGAGATTATTATTCAATTTAATTATCATTATTGTTGAACCTTATTAGACTAGCGAACCCTTATTGATTCGACTAGTCCATAGTTGATGAACATTCTAAATTTCAGAACCCTTATTGAATTATCAAAACCAAACTTCCTTTGGTGCAGACTCGAATGTCAAACTGAGATGAACAACCCTGCAAAGGGATTTACTTATGCGTTAGCGTTAAGATATTGTGCACAATATGGTACTAACGGCTGATCCCCCTAAGTACGAGAAGAATAGTCCATAGTCTTATGACTGTTAAAGGTTTCAAATATAACCATTGATAACCTAGGACATAGTTCAAGGTTTTATGACCCTCAGAAATCTTTTGATTCTTGTTATTCATTCTTGATTCAAAAGTTGAGCTTTTATTTCAAAAGTCTTTGATTCACACGCATGTTATTATACGTCATTATTTCATTATTTTACTTGTGGGCAATAGTGCTCACTCTTGCGTAATAATAACATTGCAGTTAAGAACGAATGGTCCGACGAGCCTTCTACTAGCAAAGGCAAGGGAAAGATTAACAAGTGATGAAGACTGGTTGTTTTATATGATGATGTATTTTGTTTAAGACTTAAGTTAATGATGTTGTTTAAAACTTATTTGTTTATGTTTTCGCACAGATGTTTAAGGTTAGTTTAACCTGAGATTGTATTTACTATTCGGATGTTGTAACCCCATAAGGGGAGGATTTTATTTCTATCTATTGCATGGTTTGCATTTATTATGGGTAGATAGATAGATGATATTTGTACAGTGAACACCAAATCCTGTGGAATCGAAGTACCTGAATTTGAGGGTGTCACAGATTGAGCAAGAGAGGTCGATTCGAAATCTGCAGAATCAGATGGATCAAATGTTTGAAATCTTGAACAATCGCCCTAAAAACAATTGATTTTATGACATGGATGATGAAACTGATGGAGAGCAAGAAGTGTGCATGCCACTAGATGAACTGAAAGGTGTGGTCGTTGAGGAGACAACTGGTGGTTTGAAAAATGAAGAATATCATATCACATATATTATACCCCAAGTACCTTCTCGACCAGAGTTTACAGTGCCCCCCCAGGCCCCAGAATATATATATATATATATATATATATATATATATATATATATATATATACATGTGTGTGTGTGTGTTTCTAATGAAGCATTCAAGCTTGAAACATTATCTTACATCTACAAATCATTTTAATTAAGTTGGGATATGTTGGACACTTCCAAAATATACAATTCTCCATGCAATAAACAGCAGATAAAATGATCTACTATCCAGAGAGAAGCACACATATATGAACAGTAAATCAAGGTAACATATTTGAACACCTGAGCAGCATTGTGCTTGAAAAATCAACAAGCTAAGCAAATAATAAATAGAACACCCATATTATTGAGAAGAACTTGTTTTGATATTCAGGTTAGCTTTCCTTAAAGGTATGTATAACTATTTTTGTATTCAAACTTTTGTGCTGCATGGGCATAGAGAAGTACTGAAGTGCCAAATTTGCGAACACCCTTCCTTAAAGGATTTGTTTTCTTCTACTTGACTTTGATGGTAAATATGGAAATATCTTGGACCACTTTTTGCATGTGAGCAGTCGCGAACCCAGAAAATATTATCAGTGGGGGCGAAATTATTACCAAGTTTATACTTTCGAATATATATATATATATATATATATATATATATATATATATATATATATATATATATATATATATAGGGTCTCCATCTACAGCAACCGGTTGTTGGGGAGCAACCCTTTTTTTCCAGCCGTTACAGCTTGTACCGGCCACTTAGAATTTTTTTTTATAAGCCGCTACAAGCTGTAGCGGCTGGGAAAAAATGGGTTGCTCCCAACAACCGGTTGCTGTGGATGGAATCCCATATATATATATATATACACTATATTACAATAAAAATATAATGAATAATAATATATGATATATATATACACTATATTGACTCATAGATTTTTTTTAATCACAACTGTTCATAAGTAAGTAATTCATTATTTATTTTTAAAAGTAATATAAATTAGATTATTATTTAGTTCAAAATATTATAGAGAGAGATATATATATTGAGAGGATATGAGTCATATGTGGTTAAAATTTGATTAACAATTTCAGTGTAAAAAGAGTGAGTGCAAATTTCAGTGGGTGCAAATTGCTTTGAAACGGGAAAGTGTATTACCCAATTTCAGTAAAGTGTAATACCCAATTTTAGTGGGTGCAAATTGACACTTCTGACCCTCAAAAAAATCTATTTAACATATATTAAAAAAAAACTAATGGGTGCAATTGACCCCACTGGCTAACAAGTGGCTTCGCCCCTGCATGCGAGTAAATATGAATTTAAAGTAGTAAACTTAGGAGCCGTTTGATTATTCTTTTTACTTTCGTTTTTAGATGATTTTAGTTTTATTTAATTTTAAGAGTGAAAATATAAATTTTAAATTATAATTTCATAAGTAACTTTAACCATTAGATTTTATCTTATTTTATATAGAATTTTTTTTTGAAATTTTGTTATGAATAAGATCTTATGCCTGAACCTCATTAAAGTCCGAATGGCTCTATGTATTGTCAAAATTAAAAATTCAAGTTTTAGATATTATTACTTCTTTTTTTCCTTCCAAAAGAGATTTTACTTCGACTTGTTTAGAAGCAAAAATATTTAACAAACAACTTTTTTATTACTGATTTCAAAAAAATAGATATAAAATTAAAAAATTGAAAGCAAAAATAGTTATCAAGCAAGCGCTTATCATTTCATTGGCTTGGTTTATATTAGTTTCTTTTTTTTTAAAAAAAATAATTATTCATCGCAATAAATGGTAGTACGACTCTAATCAATTGATTAATTGATTGCTAAAATCAGCATGGCAGGAGAAGTAGTACGAGTCTAATCAATTGATTGCTAATAAATGGTCCATGCCGATAAGTTCGCCACTTATTTTAAACGGATTTCAGCAATGGCTAGCCCACCACACATAGAGCCTGTTCCTTAGCACCGGCAAGACGGTTGACCGTGAGCCCTCGATCAGAGGGGCCTTATTTTTTTTTTTAGACTAAAATACAAATATGATTCAAAAATTTGGATATTGAGTGCTTAGGTGTCACATGTGCGTGCCTGCGTGACACACGCGGACTTTTCCAAAATTAATTTCTAAAAACATGTTACTCCATAAAATTTAACCCAAGATCTCCAATTTAAAATTTTGGTGGCATGATGCCATCCATTGATATAGACTGGAGAGAAAGAAAAAGGAAAAAAAAAGATAAAGAAAAAGACTGAAGAGGAATTCAAATTCCAATCCCAAATTAAGTTATAAGCTTACTATCGTCACGATGGGCTAGGAAGTTATAAGCTTACTATAGTGATGATGTGCAATGATTAGATAACCCATACTTAATATGGATCTCTCAAGAACCCAACCAATATATTATACAACTATTTGCCGGGCCGAAAGATTTACCGTTTAAATTATTTAAAGAGTTATATTAAGGGCATTAATTTATTTTTTGTCTCAAATGAATACCATTGAATATTTTTATAATAATTTATGACATAATCAATATTAAGATGACACAATATTTGGGACACTTTTTGATAACAAAAATTTAAGACACCTAACACCACTTCTATTTAAATTACTATTTTACCGGCGAGATAAGTATATGTAATAGAGCATTGTTTCACGGAAGTGTCCAATGTGTGATTATTTGCAAACTATATACTCCTTTGGTCTTGTAATAGACTCAAACTACTAATTGGTCGTGTCTAAAAACACGATGTAACAAAATTTTCTCTTTTTTTCTGTTTCAACTATCTAAAAATTAGAATACTTTTTCACACAAATTCAAATTGGTTTCTATCTTATTATTATAGATTACAGTCCCATTTAACTTTGACTTTTAGGTACATATCCAGTTGTGTTTATAAATATAGTGCATTTAAATTAATTGTGTTTTTAATTAAAAAAATTGTTTTTGAGAACTTATTTATCATAATGTCGGGAAATTTTTTAAATGTGTTGGCCGGTTCGTGAAATTTGAGCTTGGAGATTTATTAGTGTTTGGTGTGTAGATTATTGTAGAGTGTGTCAAACATCTAATAAATACATTAGACAAATAGGACTAACCAAATTGGTGAACATAGGTATATTGTATCCTTACTTTTTCGTATTTCATATAATATGTTGACTTAGTCATATTCTAGCCTTATGTTTTGATGATGAGATATTTAAAGTACTAAATTGTTTTATGGTTTTTCAGGTATTTTGGTGATAAAGAGCTTTGATTGGATATTCAATACTTTGAAGGAATTTCTCTTTTCTAGGAAAACAAATGTAAGATTAATTGCATAATAATTGATTTTTCATTTAAAAGCTCTTGGACATATTATTTGCATTTTTATATGTCTTAAATGAAAAATATTTTTAAATGATTTTATGAAAATGTTTTATCCATGTTACATGCAAATTATAATCACACACTTGGAGTACATTTTACATGAATATATTTAGCCACAAATGACGTACTGTGAATTGTGTAGTATTTGAAAGTCAGAAGAAATATTTATATATGTTGCATGATATGCTGGATACACGTGGGAATATATGTGGTATACTTGCAGGATTTATCTTTTTGATGATTTGATATTTATATTTTTCCAAAGAAGAGGTAATTATGGTTTATGAGAAATTGTGTCTTGGAGATTGGAAATGATAAGTGATTGATAGTCTTCTTTTACACGTCACTTTTGTTAATGCTTGGAGAGAGAAAGCAAGTGGTTATCTTTTTGTGGGCTTTTGACTTATTCAATCTTTGGTAACTCACAGGAAATTAGTTTTGGATAGATATTATAAACTGTTACCTCGATATAAGAGAGAGAAAGGGAGATTTGATGTATACACGGTTTTCTAAAAGAATGGGTCAAATCTTGTTAAGTGGGATAATTCTTTTTAAAGATTCTTCCATGTTTTTACTTCTACAACAAATGGTTGAGATTATTTCTCAAATTGATCTCTTATTCTGTGGCAACATACATTACTTCTTTAACGTCTATTTTGCATTCAACGGAATTATTTTTTAAAGAAGTTCTATACCGTTTGAACCATCAAGACTTATCTTTATAATTAACGGTAATATATGGTTGGCTATAAAAAGAATATTTTGATGCTTGGAATAAACACAGAACTCACGAATTATTCAGTGCACTTATTATTATTATTGATCAATCTGATTCTGCTAAGTGCAAACTTTTGAGAAGCTAATCAGTTTAATTTTTGGTATTATTTGAGGTGATATTTGGTAAGAAATTAATTGCTTATTTATTTTGTGCTATTTGATCTTTGCATATAGTTGAGCCTTTAATTGTTAAATTGATTATTCTTGCATTGATCATAGACCTCTATAATTGTATCAAATTTTCTGTTTTAGACTAAGTGTAGTCTAAAGGTTTTAATCCTAGTGGATTAGGGAAAGAGTTACAAACAGGTTCAAGGAAGCAAATGTGCTTGAAGGGTGCATAAGTGCACAAGGAGCAAGAGAGCTCAAGGTAAATTAATTGTTAATTATTTTTTGTTGGAATCTGTTTTGTAATCTGTTTTTATTTATAAGGAAATAAATAAAGTGAGTCTCCAATACTAGTTGGTATTGGATGTGGACTAGGCTATTATCACATAGGGTAATAGTTGAACCACGTAAAAATCTTGGTGTTGATTTTATTATTTGATTTACTTTAAAATCACATAAGTTACTTAATTATCTTAATTTGACTACTTGCATTATATTAAGATAATTCTTTACACATCAAATATTTTATTAAAAAGGCTATATTAATTCAGTAAACTGATTTCAATCATTTTAGTAGGCTGAAATTAATAGTTTATAAAAGTTGGTCATAAATTGCCTTCACATTTATTCAAACCTTCCTTCTAAGTGTGCCTAGATAAATTTCATAATACGTGTGTGATTAAAATATTATTTGTTTTTAAATTCTAACACTGCATCAAATAATATCCTCCCCTTGTATTTTTAGCGTAGTCAAAGATGCTCTTGCTTCTTATAGAAATAAAACAAGTTTTTATGTTTGTCTGTTTTGGAATTTGGAATAAAACAGTGTGTTGAAATGGTAGAAACATAATGGTGCACTATAATTTTGTGTCTCCCACGAATAATATTGTCAGTGGGTAGGAATTAATGGTTGTTAACGCCAAGATCCTTTGCCACGTCCCAATCACGTAAGACGTCCTGATCCTGCACAGTAAACACGATAAACACCTCAAGCTTGACGGCGGTTCCGTCGGGGGATAGCTCAGGCGTGAGAGTCAGTATACGTGTTCACAAGATTAACAATGGAGGAATGTAATATCTAGTGTATTGAGAGAGAGATAGCGATATTCTCAGTTGTGTGTGTATATATGAATGTAAAACGTACCTGTTTTACGAAGACTTCCTTGCTATAATACAAGACTCGGTTCCTTGTGCCACTGACCCCCCTGACCCTACCCACTGCAGGTAGCTTTCCTGTTAATCTCACCCCCTCTGTTCCCCGCTGACCAACTGTCCAATCCTCATTAATGCCATGTAAGATACCAGTCAGTCATATCTTTGTCATCATCAATGGTCAAAGATGTAGATATTAAAATATCCGATGGGTCAACCCACTGATTTGGTCCGATACTATAAGGACTTAACAAAGATAATAAAGTGACTAGGCCCAATAATGTCAACACCTAATAGTGAAGACCCAATGGACTAACTGAATAAGTAGGCCCAATCCATTCGGCCCAATATCTAAAATATCATGCCCCAACATTGCCCCCCAGTCTTTTATTAAACAAGATGTTTAATGAAAGAGTATAAATGACATCGTTTCAGGACAAAAGGAGTTATAATAAGACCAATAAAGGCCCAAAATACGGCTTACCGAAGCCCCTCTGGCGAACATCAAATAGCAACGTAAAGGATTCATCTTCGCCGACCTCTACAGAAGTACCAACTGAATCGCATCTAACTACCGAAGCTCAAGCCATAGAATAAAATATCGGTTCGGTAATAGCGTGCGTCCGTGGTGCCGATGATCATCGTAAGGAGATAGTTCATCATGGACATCGTTGCCCATTAATTCGAACTAATTTATCAATAATGGTCATTTGCAAGCAAACACTATCTTCGGGTGCCTCTGTCCCAAATATAAAGAAACCGAAAAGGATACCGAAGAGGATGCCGAAGTGAATACCAAAGAGAAGTCCGAAAAGAAATCCGAAGAGAATGCCGAAGAGAATACCGACTGAAGGGATAACGCCATCCGGAAGTCTGTGTTGGCGAAAGAAAGAATCAATCTTGATATTGCTCTCTTCAACAATGAATGCCTTCAGAAGGATATCGACAAGATCAAAGAACTAAAATCGACCAAGGTCACTCATCGGGTCGTCACTGATATAAATGTCAATATGTCAAGCTAAAGGATCAAAGCATCTGACACATCGTCAGAAGCTCGAAGAAGATCTCAAAAGAGCTTCGGACCCTTAAGAATTTGAGTCTGCCACTGACCGAAGATCTTTATAAGAAATCCAAGTAGCATATAGAAAATCCGCCGATCTGGGCGATAAGATCGACCAGATGCAACACTGTAGTAGATGAAATCTGCTGAAGTAAAGGCAAGAAAAGGCTCGGGCCAAGGTAGATCCATATCTTTTAGACTCTTCAGATGGTGACGATGACAAGGAAGAAGCCTGAAGATGAACTCTCCTTATCCTTAGCTGTAGAACTTTCTGTAAAAATTCTAATTCTTATGTGAACAGTTAATATTTAATGAAATATCAACATCATGCCTTATTATTTCTTGTCAATAATGGATCATCAATCAACTTGAAAACTGTGCAAGTGCCTCTTATCTTAAACCGTTAGTCAATAATTAAGCAAATTATATAACAGTTAAGAACAATGATAATATAATCCGAACTCAACACTTGAACAAAATAAAGTAATGCATACTTATCGTTACCGAAGTGTGAGATCGGTCATGTGTGAAGTGAATTCGGCTGATCCTCTTTACACCATCAAAATCTTGCTTATCACTCGGGGTAGAACAAGTATATAAGGACATTTGTTTACCACTCGGGGTGAAACAATTATATAAGGGCCAAGATATAAGAACCAAGATATAAGGATCAAGATATAAGGATCAAGATATAAGGATCAAGATATAAGGATCACGTTATAAGGATCACGATATAAGGATCAATTGTGACCATTGACTTACCACCCTGGTAAAATCAATATAGGATCTTTTGTCTACCACTCGGGGTAGAACAACAAATGGGCTGCCATCGAATGGCCAGCGAGTCCTACCATACCTCCTTACACCATAGTGACCATAGGACAAATAGGACCAGGATCAATAGTGACCATTGATTTACCACCCTGGTAAAATCAATATAGGATCATTTGTCTACCACTCGGGGTAGAACAACAAATGGGCTGCCATCGAATGGCCAGCGAGTCCTACCATACCTCCTTACACCATAGTGACCATAGGACAAATAGGACCAGGATCAATAGTGAAAAAGTGAATGTGGACGAGCCACCGAAGTCTTTCTGTGCCGAATCCCCAGTTCTTTCAAGAATATCGTTGCCAAAGTGCTTTGTAGGTCAACAACTTCGGGCCAAATAATCGCCACAAATGTATTTGTGAACTTCCCGAAGAACATACTCTGTTTCGGATGGAGTCAAATGTCTGAGCAATGATGACGAAAAAGGTCCTTCGATAAAGATTCTCATCAATGAGAGCAAAATTGACACTCTTGTATTTGGACTACTTTGCCAGCATCTGATCCGAGGGAAAGACGCCGTCTGCCATCAAAGTTATAAGCATCTGTAGTGGCCAACTTCGATAATACATCAACAATGGAATTGTTATTGTGATCGACCCCTTGATAACCTGCTGTACTGATGTCCGAAACAGAATATCCATCTGCATGCAATGTCCACGAGCTCTGCTTCTATTGAAGTACTGCAACGGCTTTATCGGACTCCTCAGCTGCTTTCCATCTGGAGGTGCAACTTTAGATGGATTTCCCCGAAGACAAGTTCCCACAGGGCGGGGTGCCCTTAATGGACTCTCGGGAGTGTGATTTTTGGATCTACTTCAGTGAAACTTTCTGTCACTGTGGTGAGGATACTCAAGGCAGAATGCCTTATTTGTATTCTGAGGTGCATGCTCCCTGGATCAATTTCTTCGTCTGCTGCGACCATAATCCCAGAAGACCAATAGGGCGGAGTACCCTTCTCGGTCAATCAAGAAAATAGCTGTTGGGTCTTCATCTACTCTGCTTCGACCATAATCCCGAAGACCAATAGGGCGGAGTACCCTCTTCGGTCAATCAAGAAAATGGCTGTTGGTCTTCTTTGGTCATGAGGATCACCTTGAGACATGTCCTCAAAGTGTATAGACTGCTTTCCATCTCAAGGTTGTCTATCTTTAGGCGTACCACATCTTTCAGACTAAACATAATTGAATATTTTGTCCCTCAGCTTGGCAATCCGAAGAATCCGCACAACTCTATCCTTGCTCTGGTCAGCAGCAAAGACCAACTATCTTCGGGCTTCGCCGTGGGATCTCGAACGAGAACCCCCTGATTTGTGACATAACTTCCGATGTAGAACAACTGAAAATATTGTGATTGATAACTCAAGAACACTAGAAAAGCCCTCCTTCTAGCGCCAATGTTAACGCCAGGATTTTCTGCCACGTCCCAATCACGTAAGACGCCCTGATCCTGCACAGTAAACACGATAAACACCACAAGCTTGACGGCTGTTCCGTCGGGGGATAGCTCAGGCGTGAGAGTCAGTATACGTGTTCACAAGATTAACAATGGAGGAATGTAATATCTAGTGTATTGAGAGAGAGATAGCGATATTCTCAGTTGTGTGTGTATATATGAATGTAAAACGTACCTGTTTTACGAAGACTTCCTTGCTATAATACAAGACTCGGTTCCTTGTGCCACTGACCCCCCTGACCCTACCCACTGCAGGTAGCTTTCCTGTTAATCTCACCCCCTCTGTTCCCCGCTGACCAACTGTCCAATCCTCATTAATGCCATGTAAGATACCAGTCAGTCATATCTTTGTCATCATCAATGGTCAAAGATGTAGATATTAAAATATCCGATGGGTCAACCCACTGATTTGGTCCGATACTATAAGGACTTAACAAAGATAATAAAGTGACTAGGCCCAATAATGTCAACACCTAATAGTGAAGACCCAATGGACTAACTGAATAAGTAGGCCCAATCCATTCGGCCCAATATCTAAAATATCATGCCCCAACAATGGTGATTGATGGATAGATAGGAAAGGAATAGAAGCACTGTTGTGTTCTGTTCTATTCTGTTTCACAACTTAAAATCAGTTATGTATAAGACGAAATTGATGTTGATAACAGAACAGCCACACTCAACAATCTAATCCTAAATGGGCAGGCACCATTGTGGGGGGGGGGGTGGATTGGGGGGAGGGGGGGGTATATATATATATTCTTTATTCTTCTGCTTAATTTTATTCAATTGCATACACTTTGATTCCATTTCCTACACTGCAAAGTTATATTCTTCTGCTTAATTAGCCTTTAGGCCGTTAAATTTTGTAATGAACATAGCATTATTCGGTTTTGTTGCTTGTTTAGTGGGTGTGTAGTCCCTTTTCAGTAATATTTTGTTTGGCTTAACAAAATACAAAATTTATTTCACCTAAACACAAGCATAAACTCTTTAGTGCCTTCATTAGTGACGCAAGAAATTGAGAAAACTAATCATATACTTTCTCTGTCTCAAATTAAATGTTTAATTTTTAATTGACAATTTTTAGAATTAATAATTGAACATATATAAATACACTTTTAAAATTACATAAATTGGACATTTTACTCAAAAAATTCAAAATTGGACATTTTATTTGATAGGGATCAGACCCAATGTCCCAAATATCTAATATAAAGCTGGTGGAGAGGGTTTGATGTAAACAATTTTTGAAGCTTTTTTGCTAATCTTAAGATAATTTCTGTTTTTATTTTAATTATATATAACAAGACAAAGAGAATATCTGAAGTTGGATGAATCAAATTGGGTGTCATGTACGTAACTTCCATACCAAATACTAGTAATAATGACATGAAAGCTTACCCTAGATTACAAGTTGGTAGTCGCCAATTCGGTTGTAAATCCATTAACAGAATATAATTCAGAAGAGTAATAACTAAAGGATAACAACAATTCAATTCAGAAGCCCCCTGCCACCAATAAGAAGAAGAAGAAGAAGAATCCGAGTCCATAAAATAAAAACGATGGCCCATTTTTTATTTATATACCCTTTTATGGGAACAAAACTGGGGTCTAGCTTAGCTTAATTAAGTGGGTAAGCCAATGTTATAACATGCAAAATAATGGAGTCCCAGCCGGATTTAGTAATTAAAGCATGCAAAAGTTAGCCCGTCTCTAATCGTCTCTTCAATCACTTTGAAATACTCAAATAAGTCAGTCACATCATAAAAATTATCCCCAACAATCTTTTCAATCTTAGTCATCAAATCTGTAACTTCATTCTCTCTCTTCAAAATATTTATGAAAAGCTAAAAATATTTATTTTACTTGATGAGTTTAATGTACAGCTCATTGAATTAAAAATACTGATGAGACACAAAATATAAAATTAACAAATAATGTTCTTCAAATTACCACGTACATCAACAAACTTAAATTAAAAAGTTTTTTTTGAAGATGCTCTAACAAACATTAACTTAATTACTTTTTCAGTGTTTGTTATGAAAACTAATGCTACAATAATGCCTAACCCTAATCAAATTAAGAATGGAGAGAGGGTCGGAATTAATGATAAGATCTACACATATTATAATATCACAAGTGAGTTAAAAATAAGAAAAATAATTAAAGAGTGAAAGACATAGTATTACATACATGAATGAGCTTTAGTACCTAATTACATAAATTTTTAGGTCAATTTAAATTCTAAATATGTATATTAATGCTTCACAGCCACGCGCGGCTCCCCAATAAATCCACTATATATATTAATGAGTTGTTGCAAGTTGCATGCTGCGACTTGGATTGGACGAGCAGCAGCCTGCAGCTCCAATAAATCCACTATATATTGTTTGGTATTTTTCATACTGATCCTACATACTCCATTTGACGTCAAAAATATCTTAAAGAGGAAGGGAAAGGGAAAATAGAAGCAATAAACAGTACTACAACACTACAATTACGTACGATTTATTTGTTTGCAAGTATTATAATTTTAATATTATAATTTTAAAATTATTAAATAATATTATAATTTCTAAATTAATAATTTTAAATTTAAATTTAAAAACAAATAAAATTAATATTCTTATATCAAATATAATTTTTACAAACAAACATACAATATTACTTTTTATCTTGTATATACGTTTCAAACTTGAATTCCATCAAGTAGCCAGCTCAACGGCATGTACGTAATTAAGTACATATGAAATAAAATAAAATATCCATGAATTTACATCTTAATTTTGTTGTTGCATGTAAGACAAAACATATATATTAAATAAAAGACATTGTTGAGTGCTGCATGTAAGACAAACATATATAGAGAGAAAATAAAATAAAAATTTAAGGCCTTAATTACAAGTGATTCATCAAGAATCCTAACATTACATTTTATCACTACACTCAAAATTAAACACTAAATAACCAAGAATTTTGAAACGTTTAAACGGATAATTGTATTACCTTAAATTTATTTATATATTGAGATTAAACTTTGATTAATTTTTAAAAATAAAAATTATAATGGTACCTTATTATTCTACAATAAATTTATTACGTGATGGGTTAGAATTTAGCAATTGCATTAATTGATCAATAGATCTCCATCTATCTTGAGAGAGAGAGACCAATGAAGTTAGTAGATGGGCCTAGCTAGCATGAATATATGTAGTAGCATTATCAAAGCTTTCACCGCCCTGCATTCCCATTCCCATTCCGTACGCAAATGGCCATGGAAGCAGCTGTACCCTTTACACGTACGTACCCAACATCCCATCCCTATTTTATAGTATATAAATTATCACTACCCCTTCTCCTCTCTATTGATCTCATAGTCCTTTGCATCAATTACTCTTTTTCTCCTACTTGAAGCGAAAGAAGAAAAACACACCCACGCACGCCACCATTTCTTCCACCCCTCATGAGAGGAGTAGAGAGTTCGAGTATTACAAACAATATTACAACAAGCGATTTTAATCAGCAAATTCAAATTGATGGAGAGCCCATATTATGCGCCGCCACACCCGGATCCGTCTCGGCCGTCACTAGGCTTTCCTCTTGGGACTGCTATTCTTTTGATTATCATTTTCAGTCTCAGCGGCATCTTCTCCTGCTGTTACCACTGGGACAAGCTTCGATCCCTCCGTCGATCTTTCACGGATCCCGACGCAGTTAGCGATGATGGGCCTCCCTCCTCTCCCAGCTCCAAGCCTAAGGCCACCCACACGGTACCTATATTCTATATATATTCATATATTCTATCTTCACTTCTTAAATCGATCAACTCGATGACTATGATATATATACTATACATTTTTGTTTTTAATCTTTTACAGGATTCAAAGCAAAAACAAAAGCAAAGTTTACCGGTTATAATGCCCGGAGATCGGATTGCAAAGTTCATTGCAATGCCTTGTCCATGTGAGCCTTTGCGTGCCGAGAAAATCATTGTACAGGTGGAGAAGCCGCTTAAGCCACCACAGATAGCAGTGCCCTTGTATTAGCAATTTTATAAGTACTATCAACATTTTATATAAATATATAATATTAGATCAATTCATATCCTATATATTCCCTTCCCTTTTCCTCTTCATTTATAATTAAGCTTTTTCACATATTCTCGGTTTTTTTTAATAGCAAAAATGACATCAATTTTAATGGGATCGAGGATAAAAAAAATGGTTGGCCAAAAACATGAAGAAATTATTAAATACTGAAAATATAAAATAAATACCAACGGCCTTTAGCTCGCTCAGTTAGTGTACTAGGCTCCTCCTTAAGTTAGAGGTCTCGGGTTCAGTTTATAATTCAGATTTAAAATTATCTCTCATGTCAAGATAATATCACATTCAAATACATTTTAAATTTGAATTATGAAATAGAAAGGATCCTTCCCCATATTATCAAAGAAAAAAATATTCATCAGTTTAATTTGGTTTTTGCGCTCGCTATATACAGAACAAGATATGCATCAGTTTAATTTGGTAGTCGAGCTCAAATGAAAGAAATTAGTGGACAAATAGTAGAGGGAGTAATTTTTAACTGAATTTTGGGAAGTACGCGCCAAAATGAAACAGGGTATAGTTTTTGGGATAAGACATAAGAGTCAAGGACAACGAGGGGTGTGAATGATGGTTGATAAGTACTCCTACATCAATTTTGATTAGAGATAAATAAGGTTTTGGTCAGTATATTGAGGTTCGGTTTTTATTGTGGTTATCAATTTTTTTTGTTACAATCGAATAACTATATTTTCAAAAACATACAAAATGGTCACTCGGTTCTCTTTTCCGTCCAAAAAACGGACGGAATGTTGACTGTGCAAGTTGACTCTATTTTTTTGCTGACGTGGCCCGTTATATTTGCTGATGTGGAGGTTAAAAATTTTCTTAAAGAAAATGTTACTCACGACCTCTTCAAATTAGAAACCTTATATTCACAAAAACCATTGTGCCAACTATCTACCATGCTTAAATTTATGTAATACTAATATTTAAACTAAGTAGCATCGTTTCTAGGAATTGTAATAATAATAATAATTGTAATAACTGTAATAATAATAATTATTATTGTAATAATACAGTGACCAAAAAGGGATAATACACTGTAGTATTTCAATAATAATAATAATAATAATAATAATAAGGCTTAAATATGATTTACTATCATAAACTACACAATTTTTTGTAATAAAAAAACGCAATTTTTTTGTAATAATAAAAAAAGCAGTTTTTTTAATAAAAAAAACAAAAACAACGCAAAAAAAAAACAACTAACGCAAAAAAAAACAACAAAGCAGCTGTTTAAAAAAAACAAAAAAAACGCAAAAAAAAAACAAAAAGCAACAACACAAAAAATATTTTGTTTCAACATTTGGTAAACTTTTATAATTTGCAGTTTTTATAATAAAATAAAAATGCAGTTTTTATTTTTATTAAAAAATGCAGTTTTTATAATAAAATAAAAATGCAGTTTTTTTTGTTTTGTTTTTTTTATGCAGTTTTTTTTATTATAAAAAACGCAGTTTTTATTTTCATTATAAAAATGCAGTTTTTATAACGCAGTTTTTATTTTTTTATTAAAAAAATGCAGTTTTTATAATAAAATAAAAATGCAGTTTTTTTTATGCAGTTTTTTTTATTATTATAAAAACTGCATTTTTTATGATAATTTATTTGATGATCTTGACCAATATAATTTTATTTGCTTTTCTAACAATACAATAAACAATGCAAAGATCATAAATAAATTATTTTTAGATAATTTTTTTTTATTAAAAGACAGACATTACTAATTTTTCCAATCGAGTAAGACAATTTGCTGCCGTGTGGTTTAAGAAATGATCGAGGTGAATTTTTTTTTATTTAAAAAAAACTTTGCTTTTTTTATTATTATTAAAAAAAATTGAGTTTTTTTTATTACAAAAAATTGTGTAGTTTAGGAAAGTAAATTATATTTAAGCCTTATTATTATTATTGAAATATTACAGTGTATTATCCCTTTTTGGTCACTGTATTATTACAATAATAATAATTATTATTACAGTTATTACAATTATTATTATTATTACAATTCCTAGAAACAATGCTACTTAGTTTAAATATTAGTATTACATAAATTTAAGCATTGTAGATAGTTGGCACAATGGTTTTTGTTGGAATATTAAGTTTCTAAATTGAAGAGGTCTAGAGTTCGAGACTTGTGAGTAACATTTTCTTTAAGAAAATTTTTAACCTCCAAAAATCGAACGGAGTGACCATTTTGTAAGTTTTTGAAAGTACAGTTATTCGATTGTAACAAAAAAAATTTCGATAACCACAATAAAAATTGGACCCTAATACAGTAACCAAAATCTTATTTATCTCATTCTAATTATTTATGTTGGTTGGTTGATTGGTTAGTCAGTTGGTATGGCCCTTCTCTTAGTACTAAGACCATTTGGTTTAAATTTCAATGTAGAAGGGAAAAATATAATTAGTGACCAATAGCAGCACCTTCATTCATAATCATAACCCTCTCCCTCTCTTAATAATTATGTGGACTGCCATGCCATGTTCATCTTGATTGAAGAATATATAGGCACTATTTATATCACTTGAGCACATTTTGAAATCACTTACTTTTCAAACACGTCTTGTTACTTAAATGACATTTTAATCATTTTCAATAGTCTCTTCAATTATTTTGGGATACTTAAATATATGAGTTATACTCCAATAATCTCTTCAACTCTAGTCATCAAATTTACAACTTCATTCTCTCTCTTCAAATCTTCAACCTCATTCTTCTCTTCAAAACATTTATTTTGTTTTGGGGAGAATTAAAATCATATGAAAAAGGGTAAAAACATTTATTTTACTTGATTGATTTGATGTACAACTCATTGAATTGAAAAGACTGATAAGACACAAAATATAAAAACAGTAAATAATACTCTTTAAATTGTCACGTATATCAACAAAATTCAACTTTTTTGCTACTACTATAGGAAGTGATCTAAGGTGTTCTTCTTCTTTTTTTATTGCATATATTATTACATGTTACAACAATTGTGAACAAGCTTACCTAAGAATTTATGTAAACTAATAAGTTGGAATATCAAAAACATTAACCCTAACACCAAAACATCACGTAATTCGCCAAATTAAGTGCTACCCTTGTACTAATGATATTAAGGAATATATATTGTAATGTGTTGAGCATTAATTATTATAGCTTTTTAATTAAATACAGTATCTTCTAGTAGTTGGAATACATGCCAATTACATCAAACAGTAAAAATTTTGAGGGCTCACTAAATATTTTTCATAAGTTGGGGGAAGTAAAGTACTTAATTTACATAGTGAAAAGTGGTACAAAAACATGATTCCCCATGAAGACTAATTAATATATAGAAACCACTTTGATCTTAATGTAGTAGTAGTAGTATTATATTCTACCCCTTACCTAATTTTGAAAGTGAATTAATTCCACCAAACAAAACCCCATGCCACCATCCCACTTTCGCCTTGTAGGAGTATTACTTTTGTACTCGTCCGTGATGATTTGCTTGTGCTTCCAGTACAACATATCAATCACTAGTCACTACTACTTTTTCACTTGCTCTTTAAATTTTTCCACCAATCACCACTACTTCCATCTTATCTCTTTTATGTAGAAAATTAAAATAAAATATATTCATAATTAATTTCATCAACAATATACTTGCCAAAAATAAAGAGAGAGAAATAAAATTATACTTGCAAATGAAAAATACTTTTTTTTGGTAGAATTGAATTTCAACTAAATTTCATCATCCAAATTCCAAAAAAAAATGATATACATGATATCCACATATATATTAACAAGGTTGAATTGCGACCAACGTACGTAGACGTGTATATCCCATAATTAAATAATTATGAAAACTTTTACCGTACATAGCATAACTCATACCAAAAGGGTAGAAAAGTTAAAATTGGTTACGGAACCTCCCAACAAATCATTTGACTACAAAAAACAACATATTGTATTCTTTAAACTAGGGTGAGATGAGATCCATGTATGGACCATTTGATCCTTCTACGTAGGAAAATGACTTCATTTTTCTTGTCTTTTTTTCTTTTCAAGAGATAAATACAACATATATACACACACATGTATATTTAGTAATGTAATTATATACGCAAATGGTATCTGAAGAAAGTTAAAACTAATTCTATGTTCTAACCATGGTGTTAGGTTTTGGACTTTCAATGGTGAAACACAAGTTAGTCATCATTAATTCTGTATTTTTGCATGGTCCTTCGTCCATTTCGCAGCATTTCAGTTGGGACAAATCTTTTGATCATGTCGATATCTGATGATACAATACTTATTCATGGTTTAGAGATGTCAACAATGAAGAGATAAACTAATTAAATGCATATCCATCAACAATATTATATTTACCTTGCGGTAAAAATATTAGTAATAGTTTCAATGGTCGGGATTGATTGCAAATTTTAGGTAATGACATGGTCTCATTTCGTGAAGAATTAATTAAGAATACACAAAAGAGGGCCATGGTGATCTTCTAAAAAATGTTAAAAGAAAAGAGAAGTGAGTGAGTAGGAAATGTACGGATGATAAGCAGTGGGCCGGTGTGCACCAAAGTCACATGGGTACAGGTCCTTTCAAGGACAATAGATAGTGGGTAATTTAGTGGGCTTATCTTAACAGCTGATGATGTAACATGGACCCCTTTTTGTTTTATTCTATTTTAGTGTACAGCCAAACACAGTGTCCAAATCAATTTGAATTAGCACTTAAATTATGCTCTAATTTGAAAGAAATCATTACTTAATTCAAAAGTTTATATCAAGGATTTTGGTGTCCGGGATTGTAACAACATTTTGAGAGCCTTTCAAGCCATAGAATCCGGAACTACCAATATTTTTACCGCAAGGTAAATAGAAATTTTAACCAAACCAAATTATTTTGGTGGATACCTTACGTATAATTATTATAAATAAAATACACCTTAATTGTGTTTGATTTTCTTCTATTGTATTCTCTTTTCGTTTCTTTTATAATTTTATTATACAACCACTAACTTTAATATATCCACTAAATTAGAAAATGAGATTTGTTTTGATCATGTTAAATTCTTTTTCCACAAACACTCTTTTAATTTTAAAAGTTACTACATAATATGTGGATTAGTAACTTTTTGTAGTCATACTAATCCGTACCATATATTATATAAATAATTATATATGATCATGGGGCTCATAAAATGAACAAAGCTAGCTAACGAGGACAACTTCCACTAGTTAAAAAGTCATGGACTCATGGGACTTGTACAATGTCTCAAGTATGCGGGATTCAATGATGTTCAATTTAAGTAATAGGAAATTTATATTTTTACATATTCCTCATTTATTTGAGAAGAAAATGGGTTTCAAAACATGTAGAAATAATGTCCCCAAAATAATAATATAGTAATAATAATTTTTAATGACGATTATTTTACAACTTGGTTCCTAATCTATATGCCAATCCTAATTCACACACACACACACACACACACACACACACACACACACATATATATATATATATATATATATATATATATATAGGAGAAGGATCCTGTTCGAGAGTCTGGACAAGGGTAAAATGCGGACTTTTAATTTATTTTTTTACTTTTTTTTTAAATAATTAAAAAAAAAGTTTAATATTTTATGAAACTGAAATTTTTAAATAATATAGTATTTTGGGTGTGATTTGAATACATATAACAAAACATGTATGTACAATCTGTATTTTATAAAATTCAGGATCCCGGACTGGATCCGGACCTTATATATATATATATATATATATATATATATATATATATATATATATATATATATATTGACAAACATTATTAGACACAAACTAAAAGACAAGTGAGATGATTCAAATGAAGTGGGGGAGCACAAGAAGGAAGAGATGAATTAAGTTGAAGAAATAGTGGAAATCCTTGTAAAAGTTAGGTATGTATCAAAACAACTAGGAAGCTGGCCGGTTTCTGGTTCCTCACACTTGATGCGTCGCTGCTGACTTGGAGAAAAAGACGTGTTTATTTTTATTTTGAAAAGAAGACGTGTATATTTATTTGGGTACAAATTTATAATTCTCGCAAGGCAAAAAGGAAGGGGAGAGTTATTCCTGTTTTGTGTAATTGAAGAGGCTCTCATTCCATGTTATGCAAAAACATGATGGTTTATAATTTTTTTAAAACATAATTATTATAAATGACACCTCACTCAAGAACGTAAGATATTTTTCACCTACCGCGTCCTCTTAATATAATATTTTATTTGTTCTAAAATATAAAAACATGTCTGTTATATTTCATATATCTGCACTTAAAAATTTTTTGTGGTCTGAAAACCGTAAATATGATTATCCACAGAGGTGGATGGAGGTAGAAGGCAGCATAGGCACTTGCCTATGCTGACTTTTTTTATAGGTAAACTCAATGGATAAAATTTATAAATTAATAAATTTAAGGGGACAAATTAATAAAAAAGTTCATTATAATCTAATCTTCAAAATATGTTTACAGCCAACTTACAAAAAGTTAGAGAGGAATGATAGCTCATACACTTAGTTAAAATCCGCCCTTGGTGTAAAAATTTTCAAGATCCGCTCTTGATTATCCGGTATCCATTTTCAAAGCTTATGATCTTAAAACACCATTACAAGTCGTATTCGAAAAGAAGAAGAAGATAAAACTGATTTATTAGCTGGGGAAATATTAATAGCTGGAAAAGACAATATAATTAACCTTTTTTTAATATAATTTACTGCCTCTACTTCAAAATATAAGATGTGATTTATATATTTTTATAATTTTATTAAAATTAAATAAATTCGTATCAATTTTGAATTCAAAAGATGTATATTAATTGTATATTTTTGGAAGAGAGAGAATATGTGTTTTTAATAAAGAAAACTAATTTGAGGCAGGAATTGTTATACACAAATAACGTACCTAATAAGATGACGTTTACTTTTTTATAATGCAGTTGTTAAGGATAAGTGGAGTTGTTGTTCAACAAATCATGAACTCTGGTCAGGTTGGTAAGTGTCACCATTTCATTACAGTGCTATGGAGTGATTTATGCAGGGGCTTGTTCGAATTATAAATTACTGAAACTCATTATTTATTTATTTCATTACTTTATTTATGCTATTAATGCATTATATAACTATTACCAAAGAAATAATAATAATAGTAATAATAATAATAATAATAAATAATAATAATAAAAAAGGAAGATAAGACTGAGGTACTGGGCCACGGGCTTAATCAATCTAGGCAACTATCGTTTTTCACTACAACAACATTGGGCCTTATTATTGAAAATACAAAGAACTAAAAATTGGCCATTGGACCACCGTCTTGGTCCAACCCAAAAGTAAGAAAAGAAGGTAAACTAGTAGACCTCCGTCATGCAAGTGTCACGTGCGGTACTTGCAAATGTTTTGAAGTTTTGGGTAGACAACTTTCCCCCCCTCTCAAGCTGAACGACGCAGTCAAGGTGTTTTGTGGAAATGCCAAATCGAAACTCCAGGAACGGAGAAAATCCCACTGCCATTCTCAGAAGATCTCCGAGGTTTCTTCATGATAATCAAACCGTAGCCAGTATCACTCTCAGAAGATCTCCGAGGTTTTTGCATAATAACCAAACCGAGCCAGAAGTTCTGCAGACCCCTATCACAGAACATGGGAAATCTCGGGCGTCTTTTGTAGATCCAGCTTCTTTCATCTCAACAAGAAAGGCGTCTCTGAAAGCGGTTCAAAATAGTTACTCAGAAGTTCGAAACGTATTGATTGAACCGAATATTGGGTTGGAAGGGTCTGCGAAACAGAATAAGGGGTCTAGAAGATATGAAAGATTGAATGCTGGTGTTGAAGGGTTTAGCTGTGTCAGACGATCTTTGAGGTTATCTGAGAATGAAAATGCGAAATTACGCATTGAATGGATTAGATTCGATGAGTTCAAGAAAGAGGGCAACAATTCGCGTGAACAACTTTTGGGTAATCAGGTAAAGCGAGTTACCCGCAGTTCCAGTCAAAGAATTGATTGTGAGTGGGCTAAATTTTTGGATAAAGGGGACTCATCTGATAAACAAACTGTTGAAGTGGGTACCTATTTATCCAAACAATCTGTGGCTAAAATAGAAAAGAACATGACAGGCAACTTTAACCAGGGAAATGCGGACAAGCACACCAAGAAGAGTGGCAGCTATAAACCTGATAGGTTTGTTGAGTGTTCAAAAGCTGAATTTTTGGATAAAGGGGCTTCTTTAATTGCAGATAAAAAAGCTAAATTTGAAGTTGATTCATCTAAGCAAGTTACAATGGGCGCACATAATTCTATAGATACGGTGGGGGTTGGAGAAGAGAGAGAGGGAAGAGGAGTTGAGAAACAACAGAAACTCATTGGAGTCAAGAGGAAGAGGAATCAAGTTGAGAAAGGTCATAGGTATCGTGGAATTGTTCAAGGGTGGAATAAGGATCAAGAATTAGCATTAGAGAGAGCTTATTTTGCTGCCAAGCCAACGCCTCACTTCTGGAAGGCAGTTGCTAAAATGGTAATTATGCTATTCTTTGGTTCCCCTCGATTATATGCTCGACTATTTTTATATTTGCTTCTTAAACTTAATTAGGATTTTTTTTAAGGGAATTGAAAAGTACAAAGTTATGAGACCCATTGCAAACTTTTATTTTATCCTTTTGACAATTGACAAATCATGTAAACATTAGCACTTCTAGTAATGTTAAATTGTGTGGTCCTTTTTCTTTCTACTGCAACTTCACTAGGTTGAGGGAAGGAAGGTTTGTGAATATAAAAGAATGAAATTTACAAAATATACAAGCACTGTTAAAAGGGGAGTCCCTACTGGAACAGAAGTGTTGGAGTAGCATGTTGTGCCTGGCCTCATGTCTCTTTTTCTATATACACTAGTGTTCACATGTGTGATGCACGAAAACAATGACACCATCAACAATTTCATCAAAATCATATGAAACAAACTTTTTATTTGTCCATAATTTTTAAGTTTGCCAGGATATATATATATATGGGTGCCCATCCATAGCAGGCGGTTGCTATGGACACTATTCAAGCAACCATGATCCTAGCCGTTGATCTGGATAATGAATGACCAAGAATAATCTGGACTTTCCCCTGCTGCAACAAGCTGTTGCGGCAAGGCTAATGACCATTAAGCCCCTCCTGCCCTCATCCCTCTCAAGCAATAAAACCCTCGCCGCAACAAGTTGTTGCGGCAGGGGGAGCTTTCATACCGCAACTTTCATATAATACCCACATCTATTTTAATAATTAAGAAGATTAATTTGCTAAAGTAAAGACTTAGTGCATTTTGATTCATTTAGATTGTATGCATGTGTGTGTTGTATGAACTAATATAATACCCACATCTATTTTAATAATTAAAAAAAGTAATTTGCTAAAGTACAAACTTAAGTGCATTTTGTTTCGTTGAGATTGTGTGCATGTGTGTGTTGTATGAACTAATGAACGTAGTACTGTTACTGCTTTGGTTATTAATTAGACATTTGGATTTTTGGCAAATGAATAAGAAAACCTAAATAGTGGAATAGTATGTGCCGCAACTGTTGGCTCACCTTGGCGCAATAGCTTGTTGCGGCAAGGGTTTTATTGCATGATAGGGATGAAGGAAGGAGGGACTTAATAATCATTAGCCCTGCCACAACAAGTTGTTTTGATGTCGCAACAACTTGTTGCGGCAGGGGGAAGTCCAAATTATTCTGGGAAACAGTTAGGATCATGATTACTGGAATAGTGTCCATAACAACTGGTGTTATGGATGGGGACTCTATATATATATAAATATATATTTATATGGGCTATATGTATATACATAGTTGTGTATTACACAGTAGGGCTATGGACACGGTTCATCTGTCGCCGTAGCCCGGAATAGCTATGACGACGGGTGAAACCGTCGCTATAGCCCAAAAAAACGTCGTCATAGCCGACTGTATACTACACAACTGTGTACATACATTTTTCCCTATTTATATATATATGAGAGATGATTCATAGCCACAGCTGGTTGTGGCTCATGTCCTAGGCAACCCATCTCCTGCCGTTCATCTCAAATAGCAATGACTGAAATTAAAGTGGGATGATTAGTATCCACAAGAATTTCTTGCGGATAACTTTTTATGTTAAAAGTCAGACCACTCGTTCTGTCTTCTAATTTTTTTTCTTTCTTTAACCAAAATTTAAAATTGCACAATTTTTTTTTGTTACAAATCTAAAATTATCAATTTATATATCGTTGGAAAACTCTTGTCAAGATCTTGATATATTTTTTCCAGTTTAAATCACAGAAAATTTAAGTTAAAATTTTGTATTTTGAAATACACTATTGCAAACTTTGATTAAAAACTTTGATATTTTAACAACATTAAAACATATCAACTAGGGATCTTGTTTTGAAGATCTTGACGAGAGCTTTTTAACATATATAGATTGACACTTGGATTTATAACAAAAAATTTATTGAATTTTATAATTTGATTGATGAAAGAGAAAAAATTGGATCAAGAGAGAGAATGAGTGGTTTGACTTTTTTAATGTATAAAACTATCCGCAAGAAGTTCTTGCTGATACTAATTAGTATTAGTATCCGCAAGAACTTTTTGTTAATAGTAATGATGCCTTTCTAATCTGAGCCATTCAAGATCTCAATAAACGGCTCACGATGGGTTGGCTGGGACATGAGCCACAACCAGTGTTGATTGTGGATCATGTCCATATATATATATATAAATATATATATATATATATGATAAGTGGATATATGGCAATATAATTATGCAAATATATTCTTAGGCCCTAAATATTATTATAGTGATATTCACGTTAACCATCATCACATATACATGTAAAAACCCTTCTATTTTTGTATGATAGAAGTATGAGCTTTAGTAATTACTTAAAAAGAAAAAAGAAAAGAAATGGAAGCTAGAATTTAATATTTGCCGATGAATGCAACTTTTAGACGGGGACATGTAAGAAAAACATTAATGAAAACCGTTCTATGAGGTGAAATTAAAGCAATGATATTAACATTTAATATCATACTTTGAGATAGCCCCAGGGGGTGGGAGAAATGACGAAGGGCGTGTAACCTCAAGGTCGCTTGTTTCAACCCCCATGTGTCAAAAATTACTTATCAGTAATATTTTAAAAAAAAAGATTCTGAGAAACAAATAGAAAGATGCACAACATTGTAGGGAGTTTACTCTTAATAAATCTTCTTTGATTATTATGGGAGTGGTGCACCAAAAATGCATAAAAATGATATAAAATCACATTATTTGTTTTATAATAATGTTGAATTGAAGGCAATAAATAATACAACAACTATGCAGAAAATTATTTCTAGATCACTTCTTAGGTTGTCATAAAATACTATCAAGTTGCAAAAAAATAGTATATCGTATATTCATGATTTCCTATAGAATAAAGCATGCACAGTTACTCACCGTTGATGTCTTTCAAACTTGAACCCAAACTTGCGTGAAAACATCTGGCTACATTCTGTAAAGAATATTTACATATAGCTTCTTTTTTTCCTCAAGTGAAACCAAAAACCTTTTCATCTTCTACAAACATGAAAAACCACAACTTCTGGCTAAATTTTATAATGAATATTTAAATATAGGTTTTTCTTTAGTGAAAAACCAAAAACTGACGGGGACAACACTGTCTAGATCAAAGAAGAAATTTTATGTCTATTGTTGGGGAATTTAATTATGTTTAATTGGATAGAAATTACAAACGTTTCACCATCTACAATACTTATATGAAAAACCGCCATGTCATTTACGTTCATCCTCCCTTTTTGTACTCTTTTCTATCTAATAAATCTTTTTCTTTTTATCAAAAAAAGTGAGGAGCATTTAAGTGTATTGGCATTTTTAGCAACAAATCACTTATGTTCACTAATTTTCAGCATAGAATGGGCCCTTCTATGGGTATATATTAATCTGATTAATTGCCTATTTAGCTTTTTCTAGGTTCTCTGATTAATTGCCTATTTCGCTATACGATTTAATTATGACTGTTGCATTGTTATTTTTTTTGATGTTCTGACATTATACTGGTGTATTATTAAACAGCAGCAAGACTATAAGCTTAAATTCATTTTCATTGCTAATCTTCTGAAAATTATGTCAACATATGACCTTGTATTAGTAACCTTTACAATTATAGGACATTTGCTTCTCATATTTTTACACGTGTAGCAACATTATTCATTGTGAGTGTACTTTGTCAAAATCTCTTGTAGGTGCCTGGTAAATCTGCGCAGGATTGTTTTAATAAAATCCATTCTGATCACTTAACTCCACCTCAACCTCAACCTCGTTCAAGAGCAAAAACCACAAACTTATCATCCCTCTCACTTTCTACATCTAAATTGCTTGATTCTACTGGACCAAAGATTAAAAAGCCTAGATGCACTACACGTAAGACTTGCCTTGTGCAGAAAACTGTGAGACAATTACTGCAAAAGCAGTTTCAGGTGGAACAAGATCGAAACGCAGACCTATTCTCAGTTCTTGAGCCCACATTGAGTCAATCTACTGAAGCTTTCCAGCAGGGTTTAAAATTTTCCACCCCTGATCGCAACCAAGAGAAACCGGAACTATTTAAAAGGTGCCAAGAGAGATCTTTGTCAGCCAGGAGAAAGCAATTTTCAAGATTCAATAGCTCGAGCAGGGAAACTCTTGCGAGTCCCCCGGTTTTAAAGCAGGTTAAAAACAAAGCATTGCATGAGAAATATATTGATCAACTGCATAACAGGGAAGCTAAGAGAAAGGCAGCATCTGCAAAGGCAGTGAAGTCCAGTCTTAAGATTGTTGGAAAGGAGAGTAATGTTCAGAAAATGAATGCAATTGAAGCTGCAAAAAATGCACTACTTCTTGATGCAAGAGATGCTATCAGTCAGTTCCAGCATGTACAGGCCAATGCCCTGAGCAACTTTTCTGATACTGATGATGATGCTTTCTATGAAGATGAAGGTAGACTTTAACCATTCCATTCTTTTTTAATTGATTGTGTCAATATATGCTGAGATATAGCTATCCTAGTTAAAACCACATCTGTATGTAACGGTGGATCAAGCAGTCCTATAGTCAAGCCATGATCCATTTTTAAAATCCTACTATAAAATGGTAGTTCATGGATAGAAATCTAAACATTTGCTTCTTCCACTATCACTCTTGGCTACATATAGGCAATATTTTCTTAAGGTTCTGACTTTATTTATCGAATTGTTTCAGCAGAACTGTGAATTTGACGGCAGTACTTTAGGTCATCTGCATTTTTTTGATTACTTTTTATGGTCAGAGTTTTGTTATGGTTATCTTTAATGTATACTATATACTTGGAATATTCAGAGAAGAATTCACCGCCATATCTGAGGTATCAAAAAATGATAATTCATCATCCCTTATTAAAATTGGTCATTGTTACTTTTCATTGACTAGTATGTGGCCATGTGGGTTCTTTATAATTTAGGTTGTACATAATCTACCAAGACTTGCATAAGTTTAAGATGGAAATTTGTTCAGGCGGCACCTTCTCCTCCCTGCTCTCAAAAGGTCCAAATTAGATATAGTGGCAATAATTTAGGTGTGATTGGGGTAAAATGATAAGAACAAGATCATAGCTTGGACAAAGATCTTACCATGTTACTTTTGGTAATACTACCTTGAAATTGTCTTTTTATATATGCATTATTTCTTTCTGCTGGAGTCTTCCTGTAATCTTTGACTCTAAGTATATTCTTTCACAGTGCTAGAAAAGAAGCAACTATTGTGTTTTTTCATAGATACAGTTAGATATAATTTCTGATGCATGTTTATACTGATTTTAAGACTATATATATGCGTGTGTACTTGTTTAGGTTTACAGTTCACACATCTTAATATATGTGGGAAAGAAAATATATATGTATATATATATAAATATATATATATATATAAGAACAAACTATCCCATGAGGGAGAGTGCAAAAATTGCGGTTGAACTCACAAGATGTTGTTTTGATGGTACCCGACCTACAATATTCTTAGAAACAAAAATGTCAAATGACAACAAATTAGCAAAAGTTATCACTGAGATTAATTTTCTAGCTTCCTAGTTGTCATGTCCAAGTTCAATGAGAGCATATTTTTCTTTATGGTATTATCATTCATGTGAGTCATACGTCATACGTGTGTCCGAAGATATACATATTACAAAATATCTTAATTATTGTGCTTATAAGTGTTCCTGAATAATGTCTGGACCTACTATTATTTGTATAGGATTTAGGTCTTGTTCATCAATAATATTTAAGAATTTATATGATAAGAAAGCTCCAAAATGTCACAATCCCTTACCACATACAGATGCTGTGTATAGGACTAATATAGCCATATAATGGCGACCCCTAATTTATGCACATATATGCCAGATGACAATACATTCTTTTATTCTGTCTAGGTACTCCACATCTCATATAAAATTATAACTAAATTCTTCTCTATCCTTTTTTTTAAATAAGTATTTATCAGTACTATCTTAGGAGGAAAAATTCTGCCATCCACCAATAAGCACTCCCATCTGGAGCAAATAATACATTTTTGGCATGGCTCTAATGAATAGACAAAAGACAATTATTACAGCTAAAATTGCAAAAATACTGCGAGTAGCATACAGAACAAAATGCCATCTTCTTCAGCTTCTTGAATATATGGTCAGATACATTAAACTCCAATGCTTTTCTACAAACTTCTCCCACCATAACCGGCATTTCTGTATAATGCTTGTTTCAGATTTTCACAGCTTTTAACTGTCCGATGCTCCACTGTCTAAAATCATTCAAAAAGGTTAGAAAGATTGAATCATAATATTTAAAGAAATTTGTAACTATTATTATGTACGCAAAACACAATATTTAAATGTACCTCAGAACAAGAAGCTTGCAGGGAAAAATCATTGAAACAGCTAATTACACATTGCTGAATATCAAGGCCTAAAGCTTCAATTGTGTTTACTGTTGATAACAGCAATCCCGGCTTTGCTGCGCAGGAGATCTCAATCCGAGTACTTTTGTCCATCCTTTCTACATCAAACTAAGAAAATTGCCCCGTGAAAATGAAATTCTGTTTTAGGAACTTTACATATCTTGTGGGTAGATTTAAGTGCTTATATGAGTATTTCCTTTAAACCGTACCTTGGATGGATTCTTCAGAATTACTTCATTCATATTTTGCTCCTTCAAGTTTCCCACCAAGTTTAGTTGATCGCTATCCACTTCTGTATCTTTCCCTTGTAACTTATGGATCTTTTGCAGTAGCTCTTTCATATAATCTATGGTGTCTCCGAGGATAGATGTTCTGTCCATCTGCTTTATTATTCATGGATTCATTCATTAATTTATAAAAGATTATACAAGTAAGTTGGAGGAAACATATCAGCTTGTTTCCAAGTAAAATAAAGCATAAATCTCTAGCGGTCTGTTTGTGGGTTTTGATTTGGAGGGATGGGAAGGGAAAGTTCCTTCTTTTCAAAAAAAATTGAAAAGAACTTTCCCTTCCCAGTTCGCTCCAAATCAAAACTCGAACAAATCCTAAGGCAGTGTCTTATTGTATTTGACAAGGCAAAGAAAGAGATGTAGTTAGGAATAACCTTGCTTATCTTAGGAACAACTGATCTGAGCATTGAAAGACGGTCGTTTAGTCGCTTCCTTCTCCTTCTTTCTGCCATTAGATTCTTTGAGGGCTGCCCTTCAATCTTCCTTACTTTGTTTGTTGTTTCTTTAGATTGAAATGAGCCCATATTGAAAGCTGAAATATCTAGATAACCTTGCTGCTCCTCATTATTAGATGAACTTTTACTCCTTACTTTGAAATTGTGAAAATCAGTTTCAAGAACAGGTGGTTCTTCATCCACCAATCTTGGTGGATATTCATGATCCTGAACTGGAAATGGAGGTGTTTCATTCTTGATGTATGATGATGAATCAATAATAGATGGAGCCTCTGTGTAGCCATTGACAAATGGCGGGTAGATTTGACTAAAAGGACATGCAAAACTAGGTTGTTGTAGTTGGGAATTGATGAGGTCTGAGAATGAAATACTTGATGTAGCCAAATCTTGCTCATACGAGGATTCATAGCTCAACATACTTGGGAACAACTGTTGATCATTCCCATTCCCTCCACCTCCGGTGGATGGAAATTTGGTCCAAGTCTCTGTCCTTGGAGCCGGTACCTCTTCTAATAAACAATGTTCACCAGGTTCCATCTATCTAACAAACTTGAAAGAGTGAAGGAGGCAGCTTGATATATATATATATATATATATATATATATATATATATATATATATATATGGGAAGGATCAAGAGCATAATTCTTAAATAGCATAATGCCTTAAGTAGCATAATTTCATCAAAACGACGTCGTTTTCATGGGACGCGGTGGCATTTTTGTAAATACCATGCCACCGCGTATTTACAAAAATGCCACCGCGTCCCATGAAAACGACGTCGTTTTGATGAAATTATGCTACTTAAGTCATTATGCTATTTAAGAATTATGCTCTTGATCCTTTCTATATATATATATATATATCATGATGTTGAATCAAGATGAAGGAATTTATGAAGGTATAGTGTATAAAATAGTGGTATTAGCCTACTGGCCCTATTCTACCTATATTAAATACATAATAGAATGTATTATGGTATGTTTTTGGAAATATAACCTAGAGCACATGATTGAAGCGGAATCCACCTTCTCTTCTCCCTTCTCTCTCATTCTGTTTGATTTTTTGTCTTTTTTCACCCAAGTGTTCAATCAGACAGACTTACTATTAGTTTAATAACCCCATATCCTGGAAAGGTTTGACCCACATATCTGTTTGAATTGAAATAGATGGAGGTAACACCAAAGAACTTGTCTTTTAGTTTTAGCAAACAAATATATATATATATTATCAGTATATAATTGTGAACAGTACTGATATTGTCATAGCCATAGCCCACATGAGTGGGGCGGGGTGGACATGTGTGTGCTGTCATTCCACTGCAAAAGCTCACAAGTGCAAGACCTATGTCAATCTCATCACTTGATGCATATGTTTGATCCTATAACAACCAACACCAAAAATGCATCAATTGGTGGATCATGGACGTACGTACGGTTAAGATTTAGGTAATTAACTAGTATTTTCCCACGTAATTTTACTTTTTCAATGTAAATGATGCACACACTTGTATCATGTATATTACAAAAATTGTAAACTTTTAAAAAAAAATTATTTTCGTAAAAGATTTTGATGGATAATTACAAATGACTAGACGCTCATTATGAATTATTACACCACGTCAATACCTATATAATAACATCATCATTTCTAATGGAGTAACAAGTGCAGCACATCATCTTCAAACTTGGCTAACTTCAAGAGGTATCCACACAAGCTTATGTTTGGATTTGTCCAATACATAATTATTGTGAAAGAATGTGTACTCGTTAGATTAATTGAATGTGTAACTTCATTTTTATCATATATATATATATATTTATATATATAGAGTAATGATTTTATAGATCAAAAATTGACATATAACATCTATATTCGCCTTCCGCTAGTCATTCTAGCGGACTAAAAATAAAATATTTTAGGACCATTATAGCCTACGAAACAACAACAGCCTAAGGTATAAGGATATAGGCGATCGGCGATTCGAGGCGATTCCTAGCATTTTGTTCAAACCTTCCGAGCAAAACTTTTGACTGCTTCGTTAGTTCTCGAATCTCAACAACCCACTTGCCCCAAATCCTTTGCCTTACACCTCTGTATATGCAGCCTGAATTGTTTGGTCTACTTTTACCTTTCATACAACCTTTCCTTGATCGAGTTGCCGGAAATTTTCGCTTCTTCTCCCTGCCATCATCTATGTCGGAAAAATCGTCGCCGTTAATATTCTCCCACTTTCGCAAAGTCTCTTTTAAACTAGCACCCCCTATTCGCCTCCTTTGCTTTTTTCTGCACCCAAAATTACCCATTAAATATACACAAGATACAAACTACAAAAAGGAACAAGAACATAAAATTAAGGAAAGTTTCAAAGGCTTTCCGATCTTCAATAAAAGATAAAAGGTGAGTGTAATAACCCAACTTATTATAAATAAAATCGAATTTTAATTATTATTGTGAATAATAAGGTATTAATTTGATATAATTCTCTGGTTATGGGTGAAATATATAAATTTTGCAAAATATGCAAGTGGTTATAAAATAATCATTGTTGTCAGGGAATATTCATTTGGTCGTGGAATATTTTTGTTGTCGGAGAATATTCGTACGACGGCGCAGTCATTTGTGTACCTCATAACAAAATAATTATCGGATAAAAAAAATGACAAGTTTGAGTTTTTATAAATAACGGCGTAGTTGTTACCGTTAACACTGTTGGAATACCCGGTGGTTAAAATACAGTAATACGCGTGGATGCACAGTATTGATGAATTATTGATCCTTACGTAAGAAGACATTGCTCAATAATTGTTACAGTAGTTACTGTTCAATATTTTATTTTATTGATTAAATAATTGCTACATTGATATTTTATATTATTGTTGTTTCAATAATTGTCACTGCACAGTATTTCTCATTATCATATCAATAATTCATATTATTTGAATAATATTATTAGATAACATTATTGATAATGTCTAAAAAGTTCTGTCAATGAGAGGTTTGGTCACCTAATTGCGCGCCAGTAAGGAGAAATTTTTATCAGAAAGCCCCCTCTTTTCTGGGAACGGTCTGGTTGTCATAAATGTGATTCTGTAATATTATTTACGAATAATTAATTATTGATTCATATGATAAGGAAATATTTATTTTATGTGGATATAAATGTTGGATATATTTATTGTGGTTAAAAATGAAAGAGTTAATGTTGAGTTGTTTTATCAGTATTTTTATCAGAATGAAGGTATTAAAAAATTAAACCAGTATTTTTGAGATATATTGCGTGAGTTATAATTTTTAATCCAACCGTTGGATCGTTGTAATTTTTGGATATGTTATACATATATAAGTTGAGTATATGTCCACAAATTTTGAACCGTTAAAAATGAACGTATGATTTGTTATGAATTTTAAGAGGTGATTGATTCAGAAATTGTTGAAGTATCCGAATTTAGCATTTTGGTGAAAAAATTCTAGAATTGAGTTGGCCCCACTTGTGATTGGTGAAGAAATGTGCTGAATTTTATTTCAAATGTGGTGGGTGGGAATAGTTGCAGGTAAAACCATCAGGTTATAGGTCAAGTCTGCTAACATTTTTCTATAAATAGAGGGCTAAGTTAGAATTGAAAATCACACCAGAAACATAAGCTCTCTCTTTTTCCCTCTAGATTATTGAGTGTATTTTATGAGTATTTAGATATTTTGTGAGTTTCTATTCATCAGTGCAAGTTTCCTTCAGCCTTATACCGATATTCCGATCAGAAGTACTGATATTTTGAGGTAAGGGGTGTTGTATTCTTCTTCAAATGATATTTTCTTCAATATCATTATACCGAAATGTTGGTATGAACTTTTTATCAAATTTGGAACTTTTTGTGTCGGAGTTACTATTCATGTATACGGCACTATTCACGAATACGACACTATTCATCAAAAAATGAAATTTTCTTCTTTTTGTCCAAGATGTCTATTATGGTTGCTATCTTTGATTGTATCCATGTTTTGATCTTTATTCTTGAATTTTGCTTCAAAATTGGTTATTATAGAGTATTATTGATCTTGGATAGACTGTTATATGAATCCTTACTATTTGTCCTTCTGTTTCACTGGATTCGTTTTCTTTAAAATATTTTTCATCATCTTCAGTCCTAAATGATGATATTACTGAATATTTTTGGCCTGTAGTGCAAAGATGAATGATTAACTGACGAATATCTTTGGCCCGTAGTGCGAAGATGAACAGGTGTTGAGATGAACATGACCAATTGGTGATACAAATGATTATCTTTGGTCTGTAGTGCAAAGATGAATATTGATTAAAAATGTATATTGATTGTTGTTACAGGAATAAAATTGATGATGAACTTTTAAATCTTAGAAGATATTATAACTCATTCTCTACTTGACTCTTCTAATGGATTGTTGTTTCCGCTGCAGTTGTTGATCTAAAACTTGTTGTCTATTATATTTTATCAAAAAAATTTCTGTTGAAGACTAACGATAATTTGTTGTATATTAGTATTTTAGTCATAATATTTTTTTACTGGGCTAGTTGAGCTCACCCTTTTTCTTTTTGTTCCATTTTTCTCAGGAGGTGAGAACATAGCAGGGACTAGTCGGGGTACGGAGTGATGATTCTAGAAAGATATTTTAGCAATCCTCATTATTTCTGTAAAATAGTGTTTGAATAATTGTAATGAGGACTTATCTGAGTGTGGATATTGTCTAGAAGACAATATTTGTATTTAAACTCACAGTATGTGTTGTCGTATTTTGCACGACAATTGTATTATTGAAGTTATAGTTTGCTTTCTGTATCATATATTTGGCAACTCAAAATGGGTGTTGTATACCTATTTTGGGGGCGTCACAGTCGATGTTTATCTGTTGATCGAGTAGTTAAATAAAGTTCACGTCCGCAGTTTAATTTTTAATATTTCGCAGTTTAATACTGCGAACTAAACAGATGTCCAAAATATCATTTCTTGTACAATTTTTTTTTTGACATATGCTGTATTAAATTGCGGAACCTAAAATTTGACATTATTCTCAACTTCTCTGTCATCTCCTTCTCACAAGGGTTTGATTGGCTCGATCAATTGTTTCTAAACGAAAATATTATTCTTCTTCCCCAGACTACCCTTCCCCTTCTTCCCCATTGAAATTATATATTAGAAAGAGAGAGAAAGTTACAAAATTGAATATAAAGTATAAACGCAAAAGAAAGATGAAAAAAATTCCTCCCACACTGCTCTATTTGGCCTTTTTTTATTTGATTTTGTTGAATCATTGGCCAAAATAAGAGTTTTTGAGACTGATTTGACGATGGTAGCCAAGGCAACGAAGTTGAAGAAAGAGTTGTTGTGACAACCCCAAAATAGGTACATTCCATCCAACCCATTCTGAGTCGCCAAATATATGGTACAGAAAATAACTACAACTTTATTATAACAATTATCGTGCAAAATACAACAACTCACGTGTTGTGAGTTTTGATACAAATATATATATCAACTGTGACTCTTGATACCAACTTGGGTAGCACGTCACCATGACATCTTACATAAAGGTATAGTCAAAAACTGTTTTAGAAATTAAAATATTTGGGAAGTGCTCAAGGAAACCTTCGTACACGGGAGGCCATGCGTCTAGGTTATGATAGATATCATATGGCCATAGAATTATCTTTGGTTGACCCAATAGACCCCAAAGAAAAATGAGAAGATTACTATCATATTCTTTCCAATGGTGAGTCTTCTCTTGACATATCATTATCTCGACTGTCTCTAATTGAGAGGTATAATTCAACCAAACACCAAGATTATATAGGTAGTGCTCGTAGATATACTCAGCAAGTGGATGAGCACAACCCTGTCTTACGATGACATGAGGTTGTATGTCATTAGACATCTTGTATGATAATGGGAAAATACCCTTCCAACGTTGGGTTCGCCTCATCCTATTTGATTCACCAAATATAACTACTAAATGATGTATACAACACCTTTCTATACTGCTTAGGGAGAACCTCCACAGCTAGAGACCGCCGTTCTATTTCCCCGTTACCCTCACTCGACCCAGCTACACTCTTATTACCTGAAAAGGAATTGTGAAGCAAAAGGGTGAGCACAACTAGTCAAGTAAAGAATATCATAACTAAAGATAATTAAATTATCAATTTTGACGCCCCCAAAATTAGGTATACATCACCCATCTTGGGTCGCCAGATACATGGTACAGAATTCAAATACAACTTATTAATACAACTGTCGTGTACAATACGACAAAACATAAACTGTGAGTTTGAATACAAATATTGTCTACTAGAGATTATACAAACTCAAAAGGAGTCCTCATTACAATTATTATCACACTATTTCACAGAATAGTGAGGACTACTAATGCTATCCTCTGGACCATCACTCCGTTCCCCGACTCGTCCCAGCTATATTCTCATTTCCTGAAGAGAACAATGAAAGAAAGGGTGAGCTCAACTAGCCCAGTAAAAAATATTATGACTAAAATAATATAGAATAAATTATCATTAGTCTCCAACAATATTAAACTGATAAAATATAATAGACATCAAGTTTAACTGCAACGAAAAAAGCAATCCATTAAAAGAGTCAAGTAGAAAATAAAATTTACTATCTTTTATGATTTAAAAGGTTTTTCATCACTGTTATCGCTGAGACTCAGCTTAATAAATAATTCACATCATGAAATCATCCCTGCACTACAGGCCAATGATATTCTTTACTATCACGACCACGAATTATTCATGCTCTACAGGCCAAAGATAATCGTGTTTTCATCAACGGTCTTGATCATGCCATAAAACAATTCATCTTTGAACCCTTGGCCGAAAATAATTCATAGCCATAATCATATCAAAAACTGTCCATCAATGCACTACGGGTCAATGAAGACTTTTTTCACATCATTTGTAACATTACGGTCATGATTATACCGAATAATCCCTGGTCATAATCATACCAAGTCCATCTATGCACTACAGGCCACAGATGACTTTCAACATAATATAAACATGAGGATGATGACAATGATATAAGAATTCAATAAAACAAGTTCAAGAATTAATTTGTCCAGGAACCAATAACGTCCAAATTGTCAACATGATACTGCTTTGTAGAGTAAAATTTAAGAATGCTTAGAAGAATATTTCCACGAAAAAGATACTGGATGAAGCACAAATATCAAGGATATTCCACTAATTTCATGGAGTATAGAAGTCAAAATTTTAATCAACCGAGTATAATACCGAATGGAATAACAAAAGATATCACCGTGCATGCGGTACTTCGCATAGACGGTTATTTCAACAGAATAATAATAACGGAACCAGGTCAGGTGAAATTCACACCGACAAGATATTCCAACAAAAAATAAATGCGGAATAATAAATGATGGAACCAGGTTCGGCGTATAGCACAGACAGGATATTCCGACAAAAATAATAAAGACGAAATAATAAAAATGGAACCAAGTCCGGCGTATAGCACAGACATGATATTTTGACAGAATAATAAAGACAGAATAATAGAAGAATGTCACCAAGTATAGGGTATCCTGCGTATACAGGTTATTCCAACAAAACAATAAAGAAATGGAATAACAAAAGTTCTCTTCTTGAATACAAAAGAATAATATCCCTTACCGTAAAATAATACTTGATATAAGAGTAGTGAAGTAGCAGAAAACTTTTCTTCTATCTCTCTATAGTTTCTCTCTCTAGAATTCAGTGAATTCGTAAGAAAATAATGAAGGAATGAGCTTCTATTTATAGGAAAATAGAATGCATAGTAACTAATCCATGAACGGTCCAGATTGATTTACTTTAATCTGACAGTCCATATTTATAAAAAAATCTTTTAAATAAAATATAATATATTATATTTATATAAAAAGATTTTTACTATGCAAACACTATACGGATACTATGCAAATACTATGCATAGTAAAATATAATATATTCTATTTGTAGAATAACTTTAATAAAGTATTTTGTTTTATATAAAAAGATTTTACTATGCAAAATACTATGCATAATAGAATATAATATATTCTATTTATAGAATAACTTTAATAAAGTATTCTGTTTTATATAAAAAGATGTTTCTATTTTATTACGTTAATAATACAAATAAAATAAAACTTCTAAATCAACAATAATTGAATCAAATAATGTGAGATACTATGCAGCAATTATTGTAGGAATAATTGAACAAAACTGAGTGACTTCTTACATAAATATCAATAATCAATACCGTATGCTACTATGCAACAATGCGTATTACTGTACTTTTACTACCGAGTAGTTCAACAGTATCAACGGTAAAACTTCCGCCGCTATTTTTAATAAAATATTTTTGTCGTTTTCTCAATCTGACAATAATTTTGTTGTGGGGTCCACCAATGATTGTGCCGTCGTACGAATATTTCCTGTTTAAAACGAATATTTCCCGACCAATCGAATATAATATGACAACTTGCATACTTTGCAAAATTTATAAATATTACTCACAACTATAACATTATCTCAAATTCACACCATAATATAAAAAAATTTATTTCGAGAAAATTTATTCTTTATTCACAAAATCTGGGGTTTCACAATCTTCATTCCTTATAGAATTTCGCCCTCGAAATTTACGTACGTACTTGGTATGCCGAACAGGTGAGGATACCTTGACTTCATTTCAGATTCTAACTCTTGAGGTATAACCCTTGAGTGTTGGATACGATTCTTCTTATCCAAGATTTTAACACAAGATCTCATACGTTAAATCATCCGATATCTTGTCCGATTCTAAATTAATAATGTGGTTCGGGTCATCCACATATTTACGTAACATTGATACGTTAAAAACGTTATGAGCACGTGACATACTTGGAGGTAAAACGAGTCTATAAGCCACAGTTCCTACTCAATCGAGGATTTTAAATGGACCAATTAAATCGAGGGTTGAGATTTTCTTTCTTCGTCGATTCTTGCTTCTAGAATAACGCCCTCTTGAACCTTCTTCTTCACATTCATTAGCTCTGAGTATGTAGCTTGAGCGGCTTTAACTTTATCGATTAAAGTCGATTCTACTCGTATATTCGTTATCTTCACTTGGGTTCCTAGAGTCTTTAACTCTATCTTCATCATTTGTAAGTCGTACGAAATGGGCCTTTGTGTTAACAACATCGCACTCGTAAACGCATACGATCTTCTACTCAACGCGTCAGCTACCACGTTCGCTTTCCCACGAAGGTATTGAATGGTACGATCGTAATCTTCAACAGCTTGAGCCAACGTATTTGGCGCATGTTACGTTCGTTTTAAGTAAAGAAATATTTGAGGGTTTTAGAAATGGGTTTTGTACCGGGATCAATACAAAATTCAATTTCATGATCTAGGGGTAGGCTAAGAAGTCTTCAGGAATACGTCAAGAGATTTATTAATGATAGAAATAACATTCAAAACTGTTACTCTCATCCAAGACTTGGATAGTACGTCACATTGATACCAACTGTGACTTCTATCCCTTAACCTAGATAGTACCTCACAATGATACCTATCAACTTGTCATCGTCATTCACGACGTCGCCTACAGAAAGTCTGGCTTCGGTGCATTCCACACCAGGAAGTCATCAACAAAAGGATCGGGGCTCTTTACTTATGGTTTGTTATGACAATGATTGAATTTAGTGATTAATTTGGTTGCTTAAATTCGCATAATAGGTTGGTTAGGAATATGAAAGCTAACAACCTGACGAAAAGCATGATGAATAGTTAACCAATCGATTCCTAAAATTATATCAAAGACAAGTATTTTCAAAGAGATACAATCGACAGGTAACGTGAAAGTGTTGATTTGAACAAAATTTATAAATAGTGGAGGTAATAAAGGTTTCTCACAACTAAGTTTCAACAGATAAATCAAAGTCTAACTTCTTCGGAGTCAAATTTAAATGTTGAGCGCAAGCAAGAGAGATAAAAGAATATGTAGAACCGGTATCGAATAAGGTATAGATTACGCAAGAGCTTATGATTAACTTATCCGTAATAACCTCGTTCGGGTTCCCTGATAAACGCTCTCACTTAAACTATCGATTTTGACTTGTCTGAGACATCCTTTGACATCACTATCCCAGCTGGACTTGACTTTACTATACGACAAAATCGAGCTAAGTGACCTTCTCTCCCACAATTGAAACATGCTTTGGATTGATGCGTACAGTTTGGACGGATGTGTCCCTCATGTCCACATTTGTAACATACGACCGGTGGTCGTTCTTCTTCCTTTGAACCGGGTGATGGTGCTATTGTCTTTCCATCATTATTGAACCTTCTCTTCTTGAAATTTCCACTTTTATTATCTTGGCCATGATTACCACCGGAGTGGTTACCATTCTTGGCATGATAATTTCCCCCACGATGGTTATCATTGTTCCAATGACCGTTGCTACTGGTACGATTATTATCGTGTTGGTTGTCGTTACCTTTTGGTATTGCTGACTCGTTATATCGTTCCAATAACTGAGCCCTATTCACAACGTCTGAATATAAACAAGTTTGTGAGAAATGAGGTATTGACGTATATTGGGTTTCAAACCTCTTAAAAACATTCGCGTCATTCGCTCCTCATTATCGACCAAATGGGATGCAAATCTGGACAACTCGTCCAACTTGGCTTCGTACCGCGACACGGTCATATTGTTTTGCTCCAGCTTGATGAACTCCACCTCCTTCATGTGGCGAATACTTTCGGGAAAGTACTTGTCGTTGAACAACTCTTGGAACTTCTCCCAAGACATCTTGAGTGCGTCAGACTGGGTACGTTTTACAGATTCCCACCAATGATCTGTTTCTTCACGCAACATAAAGGTGGCAAAATGAACTTTTTGTTCCTCGGAGCATTCCAAGACATCAAATATCTTGGAGATCTGCTTTAACCACGTCTCTGTCTTAAGTGGTTCTTCCTTTCCCAAAAACTCTGGTGGTCCCAGCTCCTTGAATTGCTTAGCGGTGACCAACCGTGGGTTGCCATTATTTCCTCCTGTATTATAAACAGGAGCCGCCTTCGCCTGATGTTGCATGAATTCTAAAAATCTCTTAAACGTACCATCGTTCGTCAATTGATCAGTGTTGTTGTTTACAGGAGGATTATCGTCATCCTGTTGTACATTGTCCTGATTATTGATCTGTGGAGAATCAATAGTCTCCTGTGCTCCATTGCTATTCTCAACATTCTCGGATGCCATTTTCAAACACTGCCACAAAACAAGGGTTAAATAACATATCACATATTATTCCTATACTCTGACCGACCCATTAAATACCACATAAACTTAGGTAGGTCATACTAGCGAAGAAATTCCCCGTCTCTCCCCTCCTAGTTCTTGTCTCACATCTTAGCCAGGGATCATATCCCTAAACTTTGATACCAACTGTGACGCCCCCAGAATTAGGTATACATCACCCATCTTGGGTCGTCAGATACATGGTACAGAATTCAAATACAACTTACTAATACAACTGCCATGTACAATACGACAAAACATAAATTGTGAGTTTGGATACAAATATTGTCTACTAGAGATTATACAAACTCAAAAGGAGTCCTTATTACAATTATTATCACACTATTTCACAGAATAGTGAGGACTACTAATGCTATCCTCTGGACCATCACTCCGTTCCCCGACTCGTCCCAACTATATTCTTATTTCCTGAAGAGAACAGTGAAAGAAATGGTGAGCTCAACTAGTCCAGTAAGAAATATTTTGACTAAGATAATACAGAATAAATTATCATTAGTCTCCAACAATGTTAAACTGATAAAATATAATAGACATCAAGTTTAATTACAACGGAACAAACAATCCATTAAAAGAGTCAAGTAAAAAATAAAATCTACTATCTTTTATGATTTAAAAGGTTTTTCATTACTGTTATCGCTGAGACTCGGCTTAATAAATAATCCACATCATGAAATCATCCCTGCACTACAGGCCAATGATATTCTTTACTATCACAACCACGAATTATTCATGCTCTACAGGCCAAAGATAATCGTGTTTTCATCAACGGTCCTGATCATGCCATAAAATAATTCATCTTTGCACCCTTGGCCGAAGAGAATCCATAGCCATAATCATACCAAAAACTGTCCATCAATGCACTATGGGCCAGTGAGGATTTTTTTCACATCATTTATAACATTACGGTCGTGATTATACCGAATAATCTCTGGTCATAATCATACCAAGTCCATTTATGCACTACAGGCCACAGATGACTTTCAACATAATATAAACATGAGGATGATGACAATGATATAAAAATTCAATAAAACAAGTTCAAGAATTAATTTGTCCAGGAACCAATAACGTCCAAATTGTTAATATGATACTGCTTTGTAAAGTAAAATTCAAGAATGCTCAGAAGAATATTTCCACGAAAAAGATACTGGATGAAGCGCAAATATCAAGGATATTCCACTAATTTTATAGAGTATAGAAGTCAAAATTTTAATCAACTGAGTATAATACAAAATGGAATAACAAAAGATATCACCATGCATGCGGTACTTCGCATAGACGGTTATTTTAACAGAATAATAATAATGGAACCAGGTCAGGTGAAATTCACACCGACAGGATATTCCAACAAAAAATAAATGCGAAATAATAAATAATGGAAGCAGGTCCGGCGTATAGCACAGACAGGATATTCCGATAAAAATAATAAAGACGAAATAATAAAAATAGAACCAAGTCCGGCGTATAGCACAGACGAGATATTTCGACAGAATAATAGAAGAATGTCACCAAGTAAAGGGTAGCCCGTGTATACAGGTTATTCCAACAGAACAATAAAGAAATGGAATAACAGAAGTTCTCTTCTTGAATACAAAAGAATAATATCCCTTTCCGTAAAATAATACTTGATATAAGAATAGTGAAGTAGCAGAAAACTTTTCTTCTATCTCTCTATAGTCTCTCTCTATAGTTTTTCTCTCTAGAATTCAGTGAATTCGTAAGAAAATAATGAAGGAATGAGCTTCTATTTATAGAAAAATGGAATGCATAGTAACTAATCCATGAACGGTCCAGATTGATTTACTTTAATCTGACAGTCCATATTTAAAGAAAAATCTTTTAAATAAAATATAATATATTATATTTATATAAAAAGATTTTTACAATGCAAACACTATACGGGCACTATGCAAACACTATGCATAATAAAATATAATATATTCTATTTATAGAATAACTTTAATAAAGTATTATATTTTATATAAAAAGATGTTTCTATTTTATTAGGTTAATAATACGAATAAAATAAAATTTCTAAATCAACAATAATTGAATCAAATAATGTGAGATACTATGCAGCAACTATTGTAGGAATAATTGAACAAAATTGAGTGACTTCTCACATAAATATCAATAATCAATATTGTGTGCTACTATGCAACAACGCGTATTACTGTACTTTTACTACCGAGTGTTCAACAGTATCAACGGTAAAACTTTCGCCGTTATTTTCAATAAAATATTTTTGTCGTTTTCTCAATTCGACAATAATTCCGTTGTGGGGTCCACCAATGATTATGCCGTCGTACGAATATTTCCTGTTTAAAACGAATATTTCCCGACCAATCGAATATAATATTACAACTTACATACTTTGCAAAATTTATAAATATTACCCACAACTATAACATTATCTCAAATTTACACCATAATATAAAAAAATTTATTTCGAAAAAATTAATTCTTTATTTATAAAATCTGGGGTTTTAAATCAATAGCCTTCATCAGTAATAAATCAGAGATTTAAAACATATGGTAGATGATAAAAATTTTCAACCATAGTTGCAGCGAAATGAACAATCCATTAGAAGAGTCAAATAGACCATAAAGTCTGCTATCTTCTCCACATTAAAAGTCCACCAACAGTGTTTTATCCTTGTAACATCACTCAACAGTTCCTTTTCACAATTATATGAATAACTCATAATCATAATTGTGATTCTAAATTCCTTTTCGGACCCAGGACGAAGTTAATTTTTATCACATGTCTTTACCTGAAACATCAAAGATCATGGTTATACCAAATCACAGTTCCTGTTTATAATCATACTAACAATTTTATCTTTGCACTACGGGCCAAAAATATTCATCAACAGATTATCTTTGCACTACATGCCAAAGATATTCAACAACAGGTCATCTTTGCAATATGGGCCAAAGATATTCATCAACAATTCATCTTTGCACTACAGGCCAAAGATATTCCTCAACAGTTCATATTTGCACTACAGGCCAAATATATTCATCAACAGTTCATATTTGCACTATAGGCCAAATATATTAATATCTCAAAGAAATATATAATCATTTCAGAATTTATATAAACAATAATTATAACCATGTTGATCAATTCACCTCTGCACTTAAGCTAAAAATATTCAATTGTAAATTCAATGGTCATGATCATACCAGTCAACAATTCAACTTTGCACTACTGGCCAAAAAGAACCCATAGTCACGATTATACCAATAATCTACCCATCTTTACACTCAAGTCAGAGAGAAATTTTATCACTAAGATTATAAAAATGTTATATATGATAATAAAAATAATATGATCAAAATATGAATTTAATTTCAAGAGTAAGATTCATAAATCAACGGTAATTTGGTTAGAAAAAGAAACTAATTTTGTCGTGAATAGTACCAGTGAATAGTAACCCGTAAATAGTAACTCATGAATAGTAATTCGTGAATAGTAACCCCACATAAAAAAGGTAGAAATTTCACAATAAAATTCATACCCATATTTCGGTATAATGATATTGAAAGAATAATATTTCTTAAGCTTATAAACAATTTATTTTAATTGTTTACACTTTACTAAATAATGCATTTAATCATCCTAAAATGCCAAACTCATAAGATTTCATCACCAATAACCAAAACCCTCATAAAAAATCTGCATATACCTCATGTAGGATTCTCAAGCCATAAAATCCTATTTTCCAATTTTCTTACTTCACATAACATATTTAATTCATTTAATCATAACTAGTCTATTTTCATGAAAAATACCAAATCAGTACAAATAAATTTTCTTTTCTGGGATTTAGCATAATATAGTCCCATATTAAACATATATTTTTCTAAGAATTTTTAAAATTCATTACTATTTTTCACATGGCCAAAACTGCCAAATATTTAGACATTTATCATAAATTGTACTTTTATCCAAAAATTCTGAAATTTACAGAGTATATTTCTATCATATACATGTACTTCTAATAAAAAATTTACCAATTTTGGAGTTAACCACAAGAAGTTATAAGAATTTACTTTTAAAATAGTCTTTTCCCATAAAATTCATAACTCTTAATATATACATCCAAAAATCGTCATTTTTGGATACAATCTAGAAAACTCATCAAATTATCATTTCAAATTTTCCAGAATTTTGAAAGTCAGAAAAATTACGAAACTAAAAAAAAAATAACCCTTAAAATTCCTTACCTCAAAAGAGCAGTACTTCTAACTGGATATCGGATATGACGCTGAAGAAAACTTGCACTGATGAATAGCAACTCACCAAGTATCTAAATACTCACAAAATACACTCGATAATCTAGAGAGAAAAAGAGACAAAACTTATGAATCCTGGTGTGATTTTCAATTCTAACTTAGCCCTCTATTTATAGGAAAATGTTAGCACGCCGAAGTAGACTTGATCTGTAACCTGATGGCTTTACCTGCTACTATTCTATCCACCAAAAATCAGCCATCTTCCCCAATGACCAAAAGTGGGGCCCACCCATTTCTAGAATTTTCCACCAAAATTATTTATAAACCTAATTTCCGAATCAGTCACCTCTTAAAATTCATAACAAATTATACGTTCATTTTTAACGATTCAAAATTTGTGGACATATACTCAACTTATATATCTATAACATATCCAAAAATCACAACGATCCAATGGTCGGATTAAATATTATAACTCACACAATAAAGCTATAAGAACACCGATTTGATCTTTTAATACCTCCAATCCGATAAAATACTGATAAAACACCTCAACATTAACTCTTTCATTTATAACCACATAAATAAATCTATCATTTATATCCACATCAAATAAATATTTTCTTATCATATAAATCAATAATTAATTATTCACAAATAATATTACAGAATCACAATAATGACAACTAGGCAGCTCCCAAGAAAGAGGGGACTTTCCGATAAGGATTTCTCCTTACTGGCGCGCACTTAGGTGACCAAACCTCTCATTGACAGAACTTTCTAGACATTGCCAATAATGCTATCTAATAATATTATTCAAATAATATGAATTATTGATCTGATAACGGAGATACTATGCAGTGACAATTATTGAAACAACAATAATATAAAATATCAACGTAGCAATTATTGAATCAATAAAATAAAATTATTGATCTGGAAAAATGCTTCTAGATTCTATTTATGGATAATTCTATCATCTGACATTCTTGGAGGATAATTTGAGGTGTCAGTAAAGATTGCAATTTTGGCTCTGAGAATTATGAGAATGTCTTTATTAGCTTCTATTTATGGATAATTCTACTGTATGATGCTCATTGATAAATGTCAGGTTGAAAAAAGACAAGACAGATTTGGATTTTTGTTTGTGAGTTTCGTGCAGTTTCATGTGTAGTTAGTGAAAATGTCCCTTAAGAGTATAATTCAAGATATGAAGGGTGAGTTTGGGAGCATTTCTAGGGAAGGGTTTGATGTGAAATTTGGTTATGGGTTGAGGTCGAGGTCCCAACGGTTGGTTCAGGACAACTTGACGCCAGTTGATGCTTTCAAGCAAAGTTGTTGGGCTAATATGCCCCCATATCAAAGATTGCTTAAATCATTGGAAGATATAATATTATACTCTCTCCTATTCATATTAAGTGTCGTTTTGGAGAGTTTCATTTTATTCAATATAAGTGTCGTTTTGGAATCCCTATGCAATATTGCACTATTTTTTCCTAATTTACTCCTCTATTTAATATGCTTAGTAAATACAATTTCATGGACCATTGTGGAGAGAGAAATAATTAATTAGGAATACAAAAGATATTTTGTGTTATTTCTTAATAAATGTGCTTAACTCTAAAAAGACATTTAATATGAATAGGAGGAAGTATTTTTATGTGCTGTTTAAATTTTAGGATGTAAAATGGGCTACTTTGGGTTTGTTAACGATTGTAATTTTGGTGTTCAATTTAACAGAATTTTGTTATGAATTCGTAGTGGGTATGAATTAGTTATAAACATCTCCGGGTGTATATTCATCTATGGGTGTGTAAATAAGAAATTCACAATTATTTACATATTTACAAGTTTATATTTATAATATAATCTATTGAATTAAAAAGAAATTTAGTAAATATGATGAATAGTCTCAAAAGTTATTTTAAATTATTATAATAGTCAATTTCGAGGACAATAGTACTAATAAATTATATAATTCATTATTTAAATTAATCCGTGCATTACTAGTACTATATAAATATTACTCCATTGTTTATGTGATTTCTTGGTTTGATTAGTCTGACCCACCCATCCTCGCTCTCACATTATATTTTTAAAAAATGCAATAAAATAGCACAACCATCAATCTCTATATTCATTTTGAGTGTAATTAAGTCTCATCATATCTTATATCTCATCATTTTTCTTAATTATCTCTCTCTCTCATTTATCAACTGCTCCACGTTTTAACTTTACAATTTTACGACTTTCCTCTGTCTTTCTCTAGTTTTTTCTGGGGCTATGCCACTGGACAGCGGTAATGTTACTGCAAATTTAAATTCCTCCTCAATTTGAGGGTCAGGAATGAATGGAGTGTCCCAAGTCCAAACATCACAAGGGACGAAAACCGTCCAACTATCAAGTTATTCCTACTCATCTTCCTTCACATGATTATAGTTGAGTAGTAGTCCAAAATGTGAGAAAAATTCTGATTTTTAAACAGTGGCAGAACCAGAAGATTTTCATAGTGGGGCAAAATACATCAGTAAAAAAAATTTATTTATTGACGCTTGAAGTGTTTCTTTCGGTTTTACGACTAAGAGGAGGTAACTGTATTATGCGAGTCTGTATAGTTTAAAAACGTCTCAAAATTTGCTCGTTTTCAATTGTTGGAAAAATATAATAATTCAATGTGTTTGTAAAAATTGTAGGAATATAGAAATGAGCATATTTGATTGAATCTCTTCACAAAGATTTCTTGATTACATATTAACTGAAGGTTAATTTGGAGATTTTCCGTAGAAAAATGCATTTAAAAATTGAGATGCTTATTATATCACCCATTAATTAAATTAAAGGCTACTTTGGAGTTTCTAATGCATCAAATAAGAAATAAATTGTGTTTTCATGCAACTTTTAATAGATTTTGACTATTGAGAGCATGTGCCTCAGAATTTTTAAAATTAAAAAAATTATATTAATTTAGAGTTTAAAAATATCTTAATTTGATTTTAAAAAGTTCATAATAATTTTATATTGAACAAAACAAAATAGCTTCTTTATGTTTTTTATTTGCAAATATTTTGTCATTATTTAGACAATTCAAATTTACGTTTCTCACTCACATTGAGTTGCATGACATATAAAAAATACAGAAAAGATATAAAATATATGTAAATATCATTTTTTTTCTTTCCAAACCTTAACCTTAGTATCAACCTACCGGGGACAGGTGTCCCCCTGGTTCCGCCAGTGTTTTTAAATATATATATATATAATTATGAAATTAAATGTATATCTGATTTTAGAATTTGGTGAGTATTCAATTGAACATATTATTTTTAAGGAAAATAAAATAAATTAATAATTTTACAAGATTATCTCTATTTAATGATTGTGATGTAACACCATCTCCTACTCCAACTACCCCCGAGTACCTCGGCCTTTATAAGTGTTATCTCCACCGTACGAAAATGCAACGAAGAGAGATCCTAGCTAGGCTAGCTACTAAACTCTCACATAGACCATTTCACATGTATCCTAATTGGAGATTCCTCTTCTTCTTCCTCATTAAACCATATCTCTTCACTACTTCTCAATCTATTTCCACTAAATCTGACCCATATCCCAAATACCCGTGTAAACCACCATATCACTCCTATCCCTTCTGCAACACCTCCCTCCCAATCAAAACCAGAGCTCAATCTCTAATTTCACTCCTTACCCTCTCAGAAAAGATCCAACAGCTCTCTGATAATGCTACCCAAATCCCCAGACTCGGCATCCCTGCCTACGAGTGGTGGTCCGAGTCCCTCCATGGGATTGCCTCCAATGGGCCTGGAATCACTTTCAATGGCACAATTCGATCGGCCACGAGCTTCCCACAAGTCATTCTCACTGCTGCTGCTTTTAACAGAAGCTTGTGGTTTGCAATTGCATCTGCAATTGGGGTGGAGGCTAGAGCAATGTATAATGCGGGTCAAGCTGGGTTGACTTTCTGGGCGCCTAATATTAACATTTTTAGGGACCCCAGATGGGGGAGAGGCCAAGAGACCCCCGGTGAGGACCCGATGGTTGCGTCGGCATTTGCCATTGAGTTTGTGAGAGGTTTCCAGCGAGAAAATTCCAAATTTGGTGGTGGGAATGAAGATAAGATTGGTGGGAAGAGGGTGCTGAGTGATGATGGTGATGGGGGAAATGGGTTGATGTTGTCTGCTTGTTGCAAACATTTCACTGCTTATGATTTGGAGAAATGGGAGAAATACAGTAGATATAACTTCAATGCTGTGGTAAGATTCTCTTCCACTTTCTTGGTCAATTATGACAATTTAAATCTTGGCTCTTGGGAACTATCTGCTAGACTATATTTAGTTAATATGAGATATTGTTTAGTCTTCAATCCTTTCACTTTAGATTAAAATAATTAATGAATTAAAAAAAACTCAAATATAATAAAAAATAATATAATATATCAGAGGACCATGATTTTCCATCTAAAAAATAAATTAAAAAGATATTATCAATAAAAAATAAAAATCAAATATAATAAAAATACAAATTATTATTAACAAAATATTTACAATTGTTAATGGTTGAAGTAGTTAATTGAGAGATGGTAAATTATATTGAATTATTGTGCATATTTATAGATTTTTCAATTTCTATGGTTACTTTTTTTTATTAGACCCTTGTCATATTCTTCTTTCTTCTTCTTCAGCCTTTTCGTCTCCTTATTCTTCAGAATCCCCTTTTCCTTCTTCACCGTCTCCCATCTCCTTCTTCTTCATTAGCATCTCTCCTATTTAAATATATTAAAAATTATAGTCCAAATTATAGTCCACCAGATTTTATTCCTTGTTTTGCCTTGCCTGACACTGGAGCGAGATTTGTATCATACTTGCCTGACACTGGAGCGAGATTTGTATCATAGACTAAATATAGTCTAGGATTTGTTCATTACCGACCTGCTGGAGATGCTCTTATAGTAATTCCCAGTGTTAAATGTATATACTACTCGAACTGTTAATCTATTAAAGTCTCTTGTTGATTGTAATAGAGAAGAGGCATAGAATTTCAAATTCATATGGGGTGGAGGAATGTTATAGGTGGAAAGTTACCACATTGTGTATCCTATCATTCTAATAGACCAAAAAAAACATATATTCGTTTGATGCAGACAAAATAACATGGTCAAAGTTTTCATACACATAACAGCTATACCCAAAACATGAAGAGATTTAATAAGAAAAAGAATAAGTAAAAGGGAAAAGATAAAGGAAAGTGTTGAATAAATTATACAGGAACGTGTTATTGCATAGAATAAATAGAATCAATTAATCATAATATTAAGTACTTACATGAATTGAGAGAAGTCATCTCGTATGTATCACGCTTCCGCTGCGTTTAAGGGTGAAGGTCTTCAATTGTCTCTCTCAATCTTAGGATGGATGTATAGGTGTGTATAAAGTTCTTGAGACGACAATTGAGACCAAACCCTAATTGTTTTATTTATATAATAGCTAAGGGTCAAAATCGTCCATCAAGATTATGAAACCCTAGGGCCCATTATGCCAAATACTATTAGGAATATTATTTATAGGCCACATAATTAATTACCAAACTCATAAATAAAGTAATTAAATTAATACAATATGTAAGCCCAATAATTACATAAATAGTAAAGGCCACATAAGGAATAAAATATTCCAACATTCTCCCACTTGGCCGAAATACTATTTATATACAAAACATAACGCTTACAATCATTAATTTGGCCAAGTATTAATTTAATATCTACATCTTGTTCAAATAAAAGTGCCAATGCGAATTAATATAATCTTTGTGTCACTATTAACACAAGATCCCCATTAGTTACACAATTAGTACTTTTATTAAAACAAAGATTAACATTAAGCATAACAAGTATGAATATAGTTTACATAAGTGGTAATTAATTAAACTCATTCATATGGTCCAAAACATAACCGTACCGTTTGCTCACAAGTTCTCAAGTGTGCACAATAAAGAGAATAACAAACCATAAACATAATGTGAAGTTCAAAACAACGAGCTCAAAATTGTTCTTACATCAAAATAACTTACTAATTAAGACTACCAGTTAAACCCATGCCGACAACATGCTCTAAAAAGAGCTTGGGTGGTAAGCCTTTCGTAAGTGGATCCGCTAACATATCATGCGTACTAATATACAACGTTTTGATCTTCAACTCTTTCCCTGACAAATAAGTACTTAGTGTCGAGGTATAGTCCAACACAACTCGAAATGGTGCTGTTGGACAAACTAATTTAACATTAGAATTATTATCACAAAATACTTTCCGTGGCCTTGAAATGGAATCTACAACTGTAAGTCCTAAAATAAGATTCCTTAATAATATGGCGTGACAAGTAGCATGATAACAAGCCACATATTCTGCCATCGTCGTGGAAGTGGTAGTTAACTCCTGCTTATGAGTTCTCCACGAAATAAGGCCTCCTGAAAGCATAAAGATGTACCTTGATGTAGATTTCTTTTCATCTTTACACTTAGCAAAATCAGAATCAGAATAACCAACAACTTCAAGGTTATCTGTTTTTCTAAATGTAAGCATAATATCTTTAGTACTTTGTAAGTAGCGTAAAACCTTTTGGCTGCTTTTCAGTGATTCAAACCTGGATTTGACTGATAACATCCAAACATACCAGTTACATACGCTATGTCTGAACGTGTACGAACTTGAGCATACATAAGACTTCCAACCACAGAAGTATAGGAAATAGGATTCATTTGATCACATTCAAGGTGGTTCTTAGGACATTGATATGAGCCAAATTTGTCACCCTTAACAACAGGGGTGACAGTAGGAGAGCAATTTTGCATGTTGTATTTGTTAAGAACTTTGTCAATATAAGCTCTTTGGGACAATCCTAATATCCCACGAGACCTATCTCTATGAATTTCAATACCTATAACATAAGAGGTTTCACCGAGATCCTTCATATCAAAATTTCCAGAAAGGAAACGTTTGGTCTCATGCAACATATCTAATTAAGTTATTATTTGCAAGTAATATATCATTAACATACAAAACAAGAATAACAAATTTACTCCTATTGACCTTCAAGTATATACATTGATCCACTATATTTTTCTTAAAATCAAAATTACTCATCACCTCATGAAACTTAAGATACCATTGTCAAGAAGCCTGTTTTAACTCATTTATGGACTTCTTAAGTATATATACCATATGTTCCTTGCCTTTAACCAAAAGACCTTCTGGTTGTGTCATATAGGCATTCTCATGCAAGTTACCATTAAGGAATGCAGTTTTAATATCCATCTGTAACTCTAAATCATAATGAGCTACTAAAGTCATGACTATTCTAAATGAATCTTTCCTGGATACTAAAGAGAAAGTTTCATTATAATCCATACCTTCCTTTTGAGTAAAAAAACCCTTAGCAACCAATCGAGCTTTATTCCATTCAACGTTCCCTTTAGGATCTAATTTGGTCTTATAGACCCGCTTACAACCAACATGTTTTAAAACCTTTTGGTAATTCTTCAAGATCCCAAACGTTATTAAGCTCCATTGATTTCAACTCATCATTCATGGCTTCAAGCCATTGAGTTGATTGAGCACTCGTAATGGCCTCTTTATAGGAGATAGAATTATTAATCTTACTTGAATCATAGTCAATCTCATTAAGATAGGTTATAAAATCATCAAAATTAATAGGCTTTCTAGGTCTTTTAGACCTACATAAAGGCTGCACAATTTCAGGAATATGATTTTCAATAATGCGAGGTTCAATAATAGGTGGTGGCTCAGGATTAAAAACATAAAATATATTTTCTTCAAGATCAAATTTTCTTCAAGATCAAATCTGCATGCCTAGTCTCAACAATTCTAGTGGTATGCGAGGGACAGTAAAATCGAAAACCCTTAGATCTCTCAGGATATCCAATGAAATGGCAACTAATGGTTTTAGAGTCGAGTTTCTTTATTTGTGGATTAAAAAATCTTAGCCTTAGATGGACAGCCCCACACCTGCAAGTATTTTAAACTAGGTTTCCTACCTGTCCAAATTTCATAAGGAGTGTTAGGGACATATTTTTTAGGAATCCGATTTAAAATATGAACAACTGTCTTTAATGCCTCAGTCCACAAAAACACAGGTAAGTTAGAATTACATAACATACTACGTACCATATCCATAAGGGTACGATTTCGCCTCTCAGCTACACCATTCTGCCACGGTGTACCAAGCATTGTATACTGAGTGACGATTCCATTTTCTTAACAAAATAAGGCAAATGGGCCAGATTGATTTTCAACTTCAGCCTTGAAAACTTTAAACATATTTAGTGATTCATATTTTTCATTAATCAGGTAGACATAAGTATAACGAGAATAGTCATCAATGAACGTAATGAAAGATTTGTGTCCACCAATTCCTGAAGACAATGGTCCACATATATCAGTGTGAATCACCTCAAGAAGTGCACTTCTTCTAGTTGCTCCTTTCTTATTACCTTTCACAAATTTTTCTTATATACATTCAATACAATGGTTAAGATCAGAAAAATCTAGTGAATGAAGAATTCCATCTTTTACAAGACGTTGCATTCTGTCTTTTGAAATATGGCCTAAGCGTTTATGCCACAATTTTGAAGAATTCTCATTATCTAGTTTTCTCTTAGTTCCACTTTTAGAGGTATTTTTTGTCACATTCATTGTTAATAAGGATTCAGCAAAGACATTATCCAAATTTATCTTATAGAGGTTTCGCCTCTAAAGAGCCAGAACCAATAACATGAGAGTAATGATAAATAATTATTTTATTATTCCCAAACTTAAACGAAAATCCATCAACGTCAAGTTTAGATACAGAAATTAAATTCCGTGTCATACTAGGAACATAAAGAGTATCATATAAATACAAGGTGAAACCACTCTCCAAAACTAAAGGAAGAGTTCCTACAGCTTCAACTTGTATAGACTCTCCATCGCTATCTTTAATGGTTCTTTCCCCCTTTTGGAGTGTCTTCTTTGAAAAGAATCCATACAATGAATTAGTAATGTGAACCATAGCACCAGTGTCAAACCACCATGTATTAGAAGGAACATCAATTAGAAAGGATTCATAAGTTACATAATTGATGGACGATATACCTTTCTTTTCAATTCATTCTCTTAATTTAGGGTATTCTTTCTGAATATGTCATTACTTCTTACTGAAGTGACATTGAGGACATGTCTCAGAGTTGTTACCTGAATAATTTTGCCTTATTTGTTTGGGTAGAAATTGGTTTATCCTTGTTCTTAAAACCTTTGCCATTTTTTATAAGTCTTCTTCTTATAGGATCCAGTGGTAGTCAAATGAGCAACATTAGGTTTTTCAACCTTAAGCCTTTCTTCATCTTTAATTTAAAAGCCATGTCGTTCATCATCATAATGTGCTCGCGCACCCCACTAACCCCATCATATCTGCTAGTAAGCATTTTTTTTAAAATAAGGGTACTTGCATGAGTTTTAGAAGAACCATTAAATTGTTACTCGACTGAAGTTAAGTACTCTTAACATTCTCAAAGTCAGTAATGACTCCTCGAATGATTGTCGTGATAGAGTTTTTTTTTCATAATCACAAGAGACATGCAGTTGGATCGCTCCCACTTTCATAAATAATCTTTTACTCAATTGAGCTAGTAGTTGTAAGTGGAACAGAATGATCCAATCGTAGTGCATAGTCCAAAATCATAGTGCTGAGAACAATTTTTCAATTACACTTTTCAAGCAATAAAATTATTTTCATTCAAGGTTTCAATTCCAGAGAGATACTCAGAAATACTAGTTGGAGTCAATGTTTAAATACAATCAAGCTCATAAACATGCTTACAAAAAAAAACTAAAAGAAATCCACAATGTACAACAATAATTAATAATTAATCATAATAAAACCAACTGTAGGGCAATCAGTTAGTTACATAAAATCTATTTACAACACCAAAATAGATTTTAATGAGACGTTGGTGCATAATTATCAATCTTTCGTTGGTCCAATTAATAATATGCTAATAACATCCCCATAAAATAATGCACAACACATTTATCCACGCATCACCATTGGGCAGAAACGAAATAAACATGTTATTTATGCAATAAAATTCCATTTAATAAATTCTAATTCTAAATTTTCTGTTGGGTAAAATTAAAATCTTTATTTATTAAATGTAACATTATGTGACTTTTCTTAATCTTTAATTGTTTCAATTATAATCCTCCGTTGGGCCTGATTATTAATTTTAACAATAAAGAGTCACGCATACACGTAAATTATTATAATCAAACTCAAATTTCAAAAAAACATATTAATCAAGTTTGAAAATTAACATTATTTAAAATTTACATGTATAACTTTAAAGCCCTAATAATATATCACATCATGTTCAAAATTTAAATTAAAAATATATAAATATCAACATGAAATTGATTATAAAATAATCACGTTAATTTAAACATGAATACATGACGGCATAATAATATCATAATATTATCTAAACATAAAATACCTCCATCACCATAAATAGATAACCCAAGTACCACAATGAATATGATAGGGGGTATGGAAACAGTGTTCATAAGATTGAGATTGAGGTCAATATTAGATATAATTTGGGCTAATTGTAAAACTGTAGTACAAAAGAAGTCATTAATACATGATATACAATTTCAACATTATTCCCCAGATCATGTTCAATTTACATGCATATTATTCGTTGTGGCATTAATGGAGAAACATTATGCTATAATGATTTATATGAAGATATTTAATGAAGACAATACATGATATTTCGGCAGAATACATGATACTATAAGACTTCTTTCGGAAACATGAAAACAATTAATAAGAGAAGTTGTGCTAATTAAAAACTTTCTACAACTGCACAAAATTCAAGGATTGGGTAATACTTCCATATATATCAATTATGTCTGCAGCACTAGGAATTGAACATAAATTGGTATGTCTCAATGACCTAATTAATTTAAATATGATACTATTACGCTGCACACACA